>SZWC01011584.1:16934-28471 GCA_023375785.1 Penium margaritaceum | reverse complement strand
CCCACCTCATCCGCTCCTCGACGATCACCCACCCATCTCGAGGCTGAAAACCTCTGACCATCGATGTGCGCAACGCCAGAGAAACCGTGGCGCTGAAAAGTGCACCGCAAGCGCCGCCGTCGTTGGCTCGTGCGAAAGGTGCACAGCTCAAATGTGCACGGGCAAGGTGTAGAACCCGTGCACAACTGTGAACAAAGGGGGGGTTTTTTCCAGAATCTTAACCAGTGGGAACGAGAGGGTCACCAAGACACCGAAACAGGCCCAGAGATTGAACCCGAAAACCCAAACTATAAATGATATAATCTTGCGCATTGCCACCAAATTTGGAATCTTTGACTGACTTTTATCTGAAGGTTGGGCCTTAGGGTTTCCATGTGGTGCCAAGGAAAGGGGTGTGGTGTCCTAGGTTTTCCATGAGAGCGATTTTTTTTTAACTCTTCCTCTACCATGAGGAAAAATTTGATATCTTAATATTTCATGAGTGATATTTTCTTGAACGAGGACGGGAAATGTGGCGATGATTTGACTTGTGGGGTTTCTATCAAGTTGGGATCAACATTCACTCCAAATTTGATGAAACCAGGTGGCACGGGTTATTTCCCAAATCATGTTAGGAGGGAATTCCCTTGGCGCTATCAGGAGTCCTACAAGGCTAGGTGTTTTTTTGGGGAAGAATCAGCACAAAAGACGCTAAAAGCGATATGCAAGAGGCTGAACTGTTGTGCATTGGAGGAAGCAGTGTTCAATTGTTTCATTTAGGGGGCATCTTGGGCAGACAGTGGAGGATGGAGGGGCAAGGAATCAGTAACAGTGGTTGACTTGGAGTGATCGATCCAGGAGTCGCAACATGACGTCTTGTTCACGACACCGGAGAGGAATTTGGATAAGTGTGTCGTGGATGCTTCTCCCGTGGAAGGCTTTGTCTGGGTACTTTGTCTCCCACTTGTTCTTGTGGAGAGGTTAGGGATATCAAGTTCGAAGGAGTTTGTAATAGATTTTGCCAAGGGAGTTTAGAGGTTGCAAGATAGAAAATGAGGGCTGGAAGCGTTGGTGCGGTGTGCCTCGAAAGGTATTTTTGGTGATGTATACAGAAGTGCATTCACTGCCTTGGAATGGCCTTGATTGCGCCCAGGGGTCTTTAGAGAGTTTTCCACAGATTGAACAAACGTAATAGGGGCTGCCCTAGTAGTATTGCCCACGTCATCGTATTTTGTAGACAGTAGTGATCGGGAGCCCTGTGAGGGAGATGAGGGTTACGTATTCCGTGTGTTGTAGCATGTCTTCTATGATCGCTGGTGCAGACATCAAACGCACCTAAGCAAGGGGCAAGTGTTGGCGGACATAATCAAGCACTCCCTCTTGGCTTCTTGTAGGTTGCTTTCCATGTGGATATCGGAGAGCAATTTCGTCGTAGAGATGCCTGACTTGGAGCTCTTTGAGAAGTAGGAAACGTTCATTCGATGTGTGTCCAAAAGATCTACCATCGTCCTTCTGGAGGAATGTGTTCAATGCAAGGTACTCTTGCGCGATATCTGGTTTGGTAAGTTAGGGATTCTGAAACATGGGGAGCTGGCCAGGAAGTGCTGAAAGTACTCTTTCCAACGACTGCTAAGGTATGGGTGTTTAATGCGGAGGATGAACGGGTGGGAGAGAAAGAAATGCCCTTTTTTGGGTAGTTGTTGAGAGTCGATGACAGTTTGATTCCATTGTTGGTGACTTGGGGATAGGAATTCGTAAACCCATTTGGCGCCTTGTGCTTGAAAAAGGAAGGGTGGTCATTTGATACCTAGGTCATAATGCAACCGGGAGGAAATCATGGTTTCCTCTGCATAAAGGTGGCCAAAACGTTTGTTGTCTGCCGGTGGTCTGTAAGTGGCGAGAAATGTGTTAGGAGATTCGTGATTTTTTTTTTGTGTTCTGGTGGTGGTGGGAGAGTGCAGGAGTGATACATGAACCTTGGGTTGAGGTAGCAATTCATTGTAGTTATTATGGTGCATAGTGGGCTTCTGAAGTTGTTCCAGAGGAGGATGCTTGATTTAAGTTTTTCTACTATGGGAGACCATGTATCAGACAGTGTGGGAGTAGAGTAAAATTGAAACCCAATATGCGAACAGGACCCAAGGAGACCGGGTAGGCTGGTCGTTGGGGGATGTAAGTGTATTCGCCAATAAGGAGAATGGTAGTGTTGGTTGGGCTGACTCCTAGGCCCATGTGTTGTGCAATGGTGCGAAACAGTTGTCGTGTGAGATTGATCTCACTGATGGAAGGAGGAGAGTAGTATCATCTGCATATCCTGCGAAACCTTTATTACTGTGGAGAAGGGAGGGGACTCCAGAGAGGTGTTTCTTGAGATATTGGGCGATGGGTTCCATGGCACAAATGAAAAGTAGGGAGGCGAGTGGGCATGTTGGCGGACGCCAGAGTGAAGTGTGATATGATTCGTGAGGTGTCCGTTACCAGGAAGCGTGTTCTGGTGTTGTGGTTGGGTAGTTGTACCCATCTAAAAAAGTTTGGAGGGAGTCAAAGGTAAAGGAGGGCCTTCATCGATGAAAAAAAGGGAGCTCTAACCAAACAACATATGTATCGTAAACACCGCAGATGTACATCAATACAATGTCGCATCCCACTTGCACACGAGTAGAAATTTGAGTCATTACATTTGAATCTCATCACGTGTCAGCCTCAGAATTCTTCCATTGTTTGGCCAAGTGCATTAAGGCCACCGGCTCTGACCTTCAATGTTCCGCTTCCGAAGGTGGCAACTAAAAAACACAACTACAATTGGTCATTTCGTAGGGATGATTTACGGTGCAGAAAAAATGGGAGAAATTGAGACAGATGCATAATTCTACGTCGAGCGGAACATGGGAGGTTCATGGGTGTTTGTGTATGGGCTTTCAGCTATGTTATCTTCATACAATCTTATATAGTGAGAACTTCCTGGTTTGTGCTCATGGTTCTACAACAGCTACTTCACTCCTTCTGTCACACGTATGGTGCATTCTAACCACCTACTTTACCCATGTCTGGCTGACAAAGTTTTTTCGCTGGTCGAGACCCACGCACTGGTGGTTTGTGCTTGCGCTCCGGGAGAACCCATGATGATTTAGCGCATGTTTTCCCTGACAAGTTGAGCATTCTCCCTGTGGCCGAGACTTAGGTACATGGTGATTTGTATCAGTATCTAGGGGGACCTAGTCCAAGTTCGTCGTGTATTTGTTGACTGTTTGTCAGACATTTGTAGTTTACATGTGGCCGAGACGTCTGGTTACATGTTCCAGTGTCCAGGGAGGCCTAAAATTACTAGGCTTGGCTTACCGGTGATGGTAGTTTGTCACCAAAGAGTTAAGATGTGTTTTGAGAATACTGCATGTTTTTGTGTCTGTCGAGACCCGGTCACACAGTTGACAGTTCCTTTGCCTCGAGAGACCTCCCTTGTGTGGTTTCATGTTCTTTGACGTGTGTATTCCCCGTTCACGCCTTTCGGCACCACGGGGATGACGAGGCCTGGTGGGCTAGCCGCCATTCCCTAGCACATGAGCTCTCAACAGGGCTCGTTGTGCTCTCTCCTTCATTATTTATTCATACATTCCAGAGTTGGCAGTGCAATTCTCTCGCTCACCACCAATGCTCGTGTCAATTCCAGCATAAGGTTGCATGCCTTGGACTAATTTCAACATGGTATCATAGCATATGGGGGTCGTGTGAGCAGCAAAGCAACATAATAGATAAAAAGTGTAGCGAAGGTGTGCCACATGGCACCACAAAGTCAAAAGAGCATGGGAGCAAGAAACATGCCTATGATAATAACAAGGACACTTTTCAACTAATATTAGGTTTGGTGTTGAGTTTAAGATTACCGTGTACTACTGCGGCTCCTAAACATGCGATAGAAGCAAGCACCACCACACAGGCAGTGACCCTCCCACTCAACATCTACATATTTGGTTGGGTCGTGTAACGTGTTAGTGAACGCAATAAGCAACATGCAAGCAACATACAAGTAGCATGCAAGCAACGTGCAAGAAGCATACAGCAAGCAAGCTGTGTGCAATAGCATGCAAGTATTGTACAAGCAATGAGCAAGCAACGTACAAGCAACATGCAAACAGCGCGCGAGCAGCTTGCATAAGCAGCATTCGTGAGCAACGCTTGTAGACACGTGTGTATGCACACGTGTATTTAAAGTGGGCACAAGTAGCCAGTAGTAGCGGACACAAGCAGTCAGCAATAGCGGGCAGCAGTATCAGCAGTGGCATTCCACAACGTAAAAAGCGACATCATTGGAAGTGCACCCTCTAGCAGGTTTAACACCTTACACACAAGCTGGTCATACATTTGCACAAGTTGGCAAGTCTGTTGCATCTTACTGCAGTTGTCACACAACACAGCATCACAGCAGCACAGTAGCACAATATCAGCAGAGCAGCGGTACAACGTGGCGGTTCTCTTGGAACCTTCTTTGGAAGCAACGCAAGTGCCGTTTTTGTCGCAACTGGTGACATCGGACGTCGACGTCATTTCGTTGGCAGCCCACACCAACCCATCCACGAAGTCCACCCACAACTTTCACGTGGGTGCGACAACAACCACGAAATTTTGGATGGCATTGTAGTGAGTCTCACTCCACAGATGCTTGTGTCTTTGAGAGGGTCTGTCATGTTTCCACTCAAATCCTGTCGATAGATAGCAAAAAGCTGGAATATTTGTTGGGCATTGATTTCCTGCCGGTGTGGCACAAGGTTGCCGTAAACAACCTCGAACGATGTTTAACCCGTTGTGGTGGAAGTTGCAGAGTTGTCTATAAGTCCGGATGTCGGCAGTTCGCCGCCTAATCCTTGTTGTGTGGTTAAAATAAAGTAGAGAGACATTGTTCAACTATTTGATTGGTCCATTTGGTCTGATCGTCGATATCTCGATTGGTCGCCGTCAATACCTGGATCCAATTTCCATAATGCGTCATCAATTTGCCCCAATAACGGCTAGTGAAGTGGCAATCTTTGTCACTTATGATGGTATGTGGCACGCCGTGTAGCTGTACTATCCGATTTACAAATGATTGTGATACCCGCTTTGCAATGGCGATGTTCATTGTCAAAATGAAGTGTGACATTATTTAGAATCTGTAAGGATGGTGCCATAGCCCTTCGGAGTGGCGGAGAATCCCATCACAAAGTCTGTGCTCATGTCGACTAATGGCTCCCTCCAAATAGGGAGGGGTTGGAGAATTCTTGGTGGCCTTTTGCAGCAAGATTTTTGCCTCTAACAGTTGTTGCACGGTTCACATAATGACCCCACTCCAGTCTGCATCTTCTCTTGCATGTAACACCTGATTAGCTTCATCAATGACTTTTCCTCACCAAAGTTTCCACCTGAACTGATGTCGTGGCACTCCTCCAATAGCATAAAAAACTCTTTCTTCGAAGGTACGACAACCTAGCGTGTTAATCGACATCACTAATAGGGATTGCCCGGCCAAAAATTGGTCTTGTCGTACTCGCCGAACTCCTCATCAGCCTTCGTGAACAGCCTTGCAAGGTACGGGTCTCTTTTGACAAGTAGTGACTTGATCTCGGCCATCAAGTCTTGTTGTAGACTCAGAGCATCCCTTGGATTCATTTTTCAATCTCGGTACTCAATTTCATAGTACAGTTTGGATTAACAAACTCTATCCATTGAGTCAGCACTCAGATTTGGCTGAGTCTTGATATATGTTAGTGGGTAGTGGTCGGTGCGGACAGTGCATCACCTCCATTACAAGTAGCATTGCCATGTTTTGCTTGTGTACATGACTACGAGCCTTCCTTTCTTTTCTAACACGTAGTTGAGTTCCGGTCCGCATTACTTTCACCACATGTACATGATCAGCTGTTCTCCATCATTGTTGTCGTGGAAGATAATGGTTTCAATTGCTCAATCGGACGTTTCCGTATCCATGACGTAGTCCACTGTTGGATCTGCCAATTGTGGGAGTGGAAACGAGGTTAGAGCAATTCTCAAAGAATCAAATGCTTCTTGTTGGCTGTCTTGCCAATTCCATTCGGTGGTTTCATGAGTGAGATCGAAGATAGGCTCTGAAACCCGGGCGTATTCCTTTACCAATTGGTAGTAGTAATTGCATAATCCTAGAAAAACTTGGGCAATCCAAATGATGGTCGGCGGAGGAAAATCAGCGAGTGCCTCCACCTTTTTCGGATTCATGGTGATTTGTCCACCGCCAATGATGTGGCTTAAAATCTCGATCGAACGCTGACCACAGTTGCATTTTGACATTTTTCCATTAAATTTGGAGAAGTTTTTGGAGATGTCCATTGTGCTTTTCTGGGATGCAGCTATACACGAGGATGTCATCAAGATGCACAACTACGATGTCCTCAAGGTTCGGGCAAATGAAAAAGTTCATTATTGCCATGAATTTCAGTGGGGTGTTCGTGATTCTTAACGGAATAACTGTGAACTCAAAGTGCCCCTACCTGGTGCGGAACGCTGTCTTCTTGGTGTCCTTAACAGATGCATGGATCTGATGATAGCCGTAGTGTAGGTCAGTTTTGGTGAAAATTTTGTCCCTCGCGCCGTTGGTAGAAAATTTCTGAAGCTTGCAGAAGAGGGTAGCCGTTCTTGATGGTGACGTTGTTCAACGCTCAACCATTCATGTACACCCGTATTTCTTTGGTTTTCTTTTCTACAAAAAGTAGAGGTGTCACGACGGGTGACGTAGATGGTATGATAAAACCCTGATCGTGCATCTCATCTAGCTGCTTTTCAAGTTCGGTCAGCTCGTGGTCGCTGATCCAATACGTCCCCTTCAACGTCGGCCTGCTGTCCGGCTTCAGGTCTATCTAGAGATTGAGGTTTGATTGAAGAGGTTTGATTGCAGAGGTAATTATCAAGGCAGTTTTTTGGGTGAAATGCCTTTGAACATCTTGGCAAGCGTTGCCATCTCTTCCGGAATGGCAGTGAACTTGTCAGGTGTACAGGCCAATGTGGTCACCTCTGCTACTATGATTTCTTCTGACTTGTCCATCTCCACGTGGACTAGCCACGTTTGAGCTCCGTATCACAGATATCTCTGGCCACTTTTACACATATTAGCCGGTATTTTGTGACTACTATAACTTCCTCTTCTCCTTCCACCTCTACTGCTTCACATAAGTGCCACTACATCATGAGTCGCTCGACTAAGGCATTTTTCCTTTCCCACCGTTCATGCGGACGTAGACGGCTTTGCTGCTCTAGTCAACCTGCAGATTGTACCGGGACAGGAAATATTACCCAAGGATGATTTTTGGACACTCATTGGGCAACTTCTCTAGACTGTTACGTCGTGCGCAGCTTTGATTTGCAAACGGAAAGGGCCAAGAAGTTAACATATATGCAGTCCTCTATGAATGGTTTTTCTTTCAAACACTCCTGGTTCAGTGTGTAAGCCCAGTTTCCAAATGATTTAATTGCCCAAACACTATGAGAAGTTCCTCCATCCAGTAATGTCAGTATCGTTCTATGACTTTTACATCTCCTTCACTCTACTCGCAGTAGTATAATTGATTGGTCGTCTTTGTACCCCTTTGTCAAACTTTGCAATCTCAAGAATCCTCGTACGTGGCAAAGTGAGCCGCTCACATGGGCGGTCGGTTAGCGTAGATTTCTCTATCTAGATAGGAGTTCCTCTGTCTACCCCTGCCCTTTGCACTTTCACAGCTCCTCAAATTTCCTCCCATACTTCATCCCCTTTTTGGCCTGTTGCTATTGTTTCAAGCTACCGCGTGAGATGTGTCTCGGCTTCACGCATGTCTCACTGACCATTGGTTGCGCTCATTGATTTCTTCAATCTCCATTTGGTATGCGGATTTTGTCGATTATGACTTCCCTCTACCACAGTAATGGTTGTGGCTTTGCAATCGTCAGGCATTAGATCTTGTATGTAGGAGTTGTAGTCGATGCTAGTAATGTGATTGGCTGTTGTGACTGATTGTAGGTCATCCTGGATGCCAAACATGGCGATTACTTGTCGAATGTCTTACTTGAGGCAGGTATTATAGTACAAATAGAGTTGTTTAGGGACGAGGCCACTGTCGGTGATTAGTTCTTGAAAACGTTGTGTGTACTCTCCCACGCTGGACTACCGACGAAGGCATGGAAACATGTACCATGCGTCAGACTTCTTGTTCAACTTTCCAAAGCAAGCAAGTGTTGCATGAGTGGAGTCATTCCAATTATCCAATGGGCTTAGAGAATCGTGCCGAGGTGGATTGATACATTGAAGAAATAGAACGCCTATTGTCAACGATACAACAATATTCGCGTGAGCCATTGATCGGGCTCCGACAGTTTTTTGTTGCCGTTAGATGGTCTTTAGATTAAACCACCAACTGAAAGCTGTGTCACACAAACTGAGGCGACAAGGTCAATTTTCTTCCTATCATTGTTGGCCCCTATAGCAGTAAAGTACACGTCCAAACTCACCAGCCACATCCTAACCGTCATTTCCTTTAATTTTGTAAAATGGAACGTTCCAAGGAACTCTTGTCAAATTTGAGATTCACTCAAGATGTCTCTTTATGATCACTGCTTCCCGCACTTGCAAATTTTGTAGCTCCTACATCGTTGCATTGAGCTGCTAGAGTAGATGGGTGTTGAGGCTCTCGAGTCTTGACAGCTTTTGGCACAAGTCTTTGTTCATGCGATCTTGTTGGCGAGTGCCTCCCATCATGACAGGAGTCGACCCAACAGGCAATGGCATGGACAGATGGTTTGCCAAGCCCGAGGGGTCAATCACGGGTTGGCCATCAAGGTTGTCGGTGCTGTGTTGTTTGCCGCATCATTCAGCGCTGAAGAGCATTTTTGTTCGCGTGCTGTTGATTCTTCATCGCCGAAGTCTTTGCTAGTTATTTTTGCTTGTTGTTGGGTGCACTCACTCTGTTCACCGTTGTCATCGCGAGGTCTGCCAACTTCTGAACGGTGGAGGTAACTGAAGAATTGTGTGAGGTTTTTGCCTTGTCTACAGTGTGCAAATTGCTCCTCCAACGTCGTCGTGCTCTGATACCAAGGTTGCGTCGAATGTGGGTAGTTCATAGGGATGAGGTCCAGAGCACTAGATGATTCAAAGAATTGGGACAATGTATTAAGTAGTAAGTTTCCTTTGATGAAAAGTGCTGATGAAATTGATTGCATATATACAATCATAATAATCACACTGAGGCAGACTTTGAGTCTCTGGCGTTGGAGCCGAGCAACGCGTGCAATGTCTCACTGTGAGTGGTTGCTTAAAGAAATTCTGTCAAGAAGTCAGGGGTTTTCGAGAACATCAAGGCTCGGATTTGTAAGGTCTAGCGCCATAAAGAAGTCGAGTGAATAGCATCAAAACATTGATATGATTCATGATTCTTCTGTTGACCATTCTAGAAACTGGTCAAAGTTGTCAGAACCTTTGGGAATGGAAAAACAGAGGCCGGGACAGGTGGCCAAAGTGCCCTCGGCCAAACGGCGTATCAATCGTAAGGTGGACGCATAGTATGCCAAAAATGTAGGGATAGAAATACCCACTCACAGAGTTTAGCCACTCATGTAAGTCTTAGATGTAGTATATTATTTGTATTTAGCAATAAGAGTATCTCTATGACAAGTTTCAGACATTTCAAGAGCATGCACACAATAGCGAGAAATGGAATAAGGCAAGTGTTAGATCTAAGGCGCTCGGTTCAAGCGACACATGCAACACCATATTGTGAGTTGTTACTTTTGCTGCATCACAAAGTTGAGGGTTTTTCAGAATATTGAGATGCCCCATTACAGAAGTCTAGCGTCCTCAAGAAGTTGACTGAACATAATTGAAATTTCAAAACTGTTCACAACATTTTTGTGCACCATTCTAGAAAGTGGCGAAATGTGTCAGAGCTTTTGAGAATACAAACATCGGAGGTTGGGGTAATTGGCCAAGATGTTGTTGGCCGAGCGGCATAAAAATCATGAGGTGGACTCGTAGTGGGCCACAAATTTAAGGAAACAATTACCCACATGTAGAGTTTAGAGACTAGTGTATGTCAAGGGCGTACCAGTTCCTCCCCATTTGGTTCCGCCTGTGCGTAAACAAACATAGACCGGCACTAGCTATAAAAGCTATCAATTAGATGATTGAAGTTGTCGATGTTTTCAGGAGTCCCTGTTGTTCTTTTCTGCCCCATGGCCACTGCTATGGCTTAACGGACAGTTTGGGCATGCACTGCCCCCTTGGAGTAAGTCCCCCAAACCTTGTTCATGGTGCAAGTCCAAGCGAGACACCAGAAGTGTAGTGCAATGGATAGCATGTTGGACTTAGGAACAACAGGTTCTGCGATCGAGCCCTGATGAGCCCAGGAAGATTATTTACCTTCCTGCACAGGGGAATTTTCTTAGACATTTCTCCATGCATGAGGAGGATGTGCCACTTGGCGGTCAGTGGATGCGCCAATTGGCGAGCTGGTGAGGTGGTGTGGATTGGCCACCCCAAAAGTGCCACTACCCACACACCTTAGAAGCCAGGCCTATGATTACATGTACTAGGCTCATTCCTCATTCTAATTACGCAATCTGGCCTTAGATTCTCCTCACAGAGTTGTCCGACTAAGGAACAGTATAAAGAAGACACTGGGTGGTCTAAGCCCCAGGAGTTAGTCTTTGACTAGCACCTCTCGCGAAAGTGACCAAGTGTTAAGTGGATACAGTTGCTAGCAAGTGATTGCCTAGGAACTGCTCAGTGTGGAACCGTGATCCTGAGGGTGATATCTTCTCCAAGCTGAAATTCTAGGAGCGGATAGCAGGGGCTATTGTGTTGGCCTTGTTTTCTAGTCCGTTTGCCTCAGGCCGGTTGACAGTCCCATCTGTTGTGTGCGGTGCCATATCCGTACCACTTGATGAGATATTTGATTCTCACTTTTGTTCATTGATATTTGAGGATATCTTCAATCATGTACTCCGCGTCCCCGTCCATGTGGTTTGGAGGCAGAGGGAGGACATGTGTGAGAATCATTTTGGGGCATACAAGCCCATGCTCAATGTGACACGAGCTCTTGTGGTGAGTAGGATAAGTTCAGTGTCATGTCTGGAATGCATCATTTGAGAAGAAAGGAGAGAGTAGAAGATGAGAGGATGTCACCTTGGAGTTGAAGATGTGAGGAAGTCACCTAAAAAGGGAGGATGAGGCTACAATGGCTACCATGTGCACAACACACTCGTGCACTGTCTGACACCTGCCACTCACCAACTCTAAAGTGGGAAGAGAAGAGCAAGTTAGTTTCACCTCCAACAGCCGGAGACTGCCAGAGGTCCCAGCTGAAAGGGCCATTTATGGTTCATCACCCCTAAAAATGTTTAGTCATTATATAGTGTACAAGTTTAATGCATGTCTTTGGAGGTTTCACGGTACCTTTGTGGAGGTTACGTCACAATATTGTTTTCTACGTCTGTTCATACACGTAACAATGTATTTGTATACTGAAACACATGATTGTTCATGGAATTTTTGCGATGAAATTTGTGAAAGTTCATGAAAACCATGTTTA
>SZWC01011583.1:43828-74238 GCA_023375785.1 Penium margaritaceum | reverse complement strand
CGTTCAAAATTGACTACCGGTTTTGGCGGAGGGTCACTGCAACAGTCGTGTTGCCGAGCACTGTTGCCCTGAGCTGCTCTCGCTCCTGCTGCTGTTCCCTTGCGGTCAACGTTCACCACTGGCTTTAGGACCTCTCTGAAGTCAGTTGAGCAGGGAAACAACAGTAAGCAATGAGAGAAGCGATTCTACTTCAAAGCTAATACAGGGGCTACAGCCTGCAGCCGCTGCAGCACAAATACAAATGCTCGATGCAAACGCGTTATGAAGAATTGATGAAGGCACCATTGTGATGACTCGATAGTTGCATTCCAAAAATCCAGCATCCGTATCGATATGTCTTTTAGAAGCCACTTATCAATCAATTTCTACAATGTACATTTCACGCACTAGAAAGGTGGTTTGGGAAAGGTGTTGGTGACTATTCCAACTTACACAATCATCCATTAGCCACAAGGTGTGAACAAAAATCACATTGAAGTAGGCATGCACTAGTTGTTTGATGAAACCTTGGCTTAACTTCTTGGTCAATCAATTTGTCATATGGACCTATCCTTAAGCAAATACTACCAATCCATTTCACGATCAGCTCATGCATGACAAAACACACGTTTCATCACCGATGTTTTGAAAAAGGAATCACACAACCACCATTTCACCACATCAACAAACAATTCTAATATCATCCGTTCCCATAATCAAGTTATAAACGGGCCTCTTATCATATTCATACAACATTTTTCAGAAGTTTATGGAGAAGTACTATGGTAATGAGGCCCCTTAAAGTTAAATTTTTAAGATTTAATCTACAAATCTCTACCACATCGAGCCCCATTGTTGTGGGGCATATCATGAAGCAATTCATTGTTCCTCAAACGAAGATTAGGAACTGAAAAAATAATTGTTTTTCGGTAATAACAAGCTTCAAGGAACCTTGTATCCCATAAAAACATCTATCTCATTCTTACCCAAATATTCTACATGAAATGGATAACCCAACCCATTCAAATTCCTTCAAAATCAATATGCAACACAAAAACATCGTAAAACCATTAGAAACCCAACAAGCATATAGTCACAACAACATTCAGTCATCAAGATGACATGAAATGGAAAGAATTCAATATTCTGAATTCATTTAAAAAGTTATGAATTAGTAGCAAAAATATCTTGATTCTTTACAAGTTGTTATTCAAGTTTCTCTGAATTCTAGATTTTCAAGATCCCATGCACACTTTTAGTGAATGAGGCAAAATACAAAAAGAATAAATCTGATTCGTTCAATGAATAATTCATGCAAACCTTGAGGTAGATAATGTTATATGCAACATGAATCACAAACCTATCTATAACATTTCTTTAGTAACCGATCCACATAGGTCAGGTGGGGGGTTGAAGTGGGGAAAGAATTGGATGATACATGTCTTGTCATGCACATAAAACAATCAGTGATGTTTTTTACTATCCTTCAATTTCGTATGTAAATCATTTTAAAAAATAGAATAAAATAATGCATAAAAAATTAAAGAAACAACCTTCATGAAAAGAAGTAAAAAATAGAGCTTAACGTTGTTGTTTAAACAATCTTCCCAAAAGTACAAGAATGAGGATTGTGGAAAATGTTGATCCATTTGCCTCCTCAAAGGCTAAACCTTGTGTTACACAATGCGTGTTATGGAAAAGCAAACTTTATAATGTAATATATTCTTGTTTCTTTTCTAAAATCATTTAATCTTTTTGTTTAAGGAGATAAGGATAATCCATTGACTTGCAACAAGGGTATCCAAAGTCAAACTGAAAGATATTCTTCATTAGTCAAAGGAACTTTCAAATGCAAAGAATTAGAACCTTCATGGTGGCTCTAGGTTTCATAGCAAAATAATTCCAAGGACATGGCAAGGGATGGTGGTCATGTGATGATGTTGGGAGAGGGGTGAGAGACTGTTAAACAATATGGAGATAAAAGGAAAGCTAACATGATATCATCCATGGTGGTGGTGTTCATGAATGAGAGGTTACATGCTCATTTTGAAGCAATGTGCATGTTTTCCAAAATGTTTTTCGGTTTTTCAAAATTTTACAAGACACGATGAGTGGGAAGATGTGAGAAGGGCATTCGTTCATTTTTATTCTAGATGATGCTAATATCTCATGGAAACGAAGCAATTTCAAAAGCAAAACGTGATCTCTTGTCTATGGTAATTGTCATGGAATCCTACTAAACTTCTCAACATTTCAATGTGCCATAGGAGAGAATACTTTTCGTTTTGTTTTACATTCTGATTTAACTTGAACAAGTACAAGAACTCTACTTCCACTTGGTGAAAATTGAACAAAACCTTAACATCATTGTTTTATATTCAGCCACCACATAAGGACCATGGCAAAGTCAAATAGAATGAAGATAGTGTAGTATTTATGATAATGAGTATGGTTAGTTGTATTGCTGAATTCTGCTTTAAATTAAGAGTATTTTAGCTTTTTGTGAATCATATCATTACATTTCAACACTGTGAAAGTGAGCAATAACTACAATGAACGACAGCTTTGACAAGGCGCAGTTGGATCGATAATGGAAGGTTTATACGCGAAGTTAATGATTTTCCAAGAATTTCCAATGAATAGGCCAAATTTAATTCTGGCATCCAGGTCCAAGGGAGAAAAGGAGCCTCAATCTTTGAATGTTGCATGCAGAGCATGGCTATGCATGACTGCTGGCCCAGCTCGGTCAGTAGTTGCATAGTGCAAACAAGCACTGCTTGGTACTTGGCCCAAACCAGTCAGGGTGGGGCTACACCAGACTGGAGTGCCAGGACCGCTTGCATCAGCACATGCAAGCAAAGATTTGGAGCAGGGACCACTCTATATCAGGTGGTGCATGCACGACTCAGCATTGCATCAACTACCACATGCACGACTGAGTAGCTCTATAAGCTACTACATGCACGACTCAGCAGCAACATGCAGAGCTAAGAGTAGAGACCGTCCTACATCTACAGAAACATGCGCGACTCAACAGCTAGAACCACGGCCAAGTTGCTAGCCTTCAAGAATTTTCCTTAAGGAGGAAGATGCATGCCTTGGACCGGGAAGATTCCTTGTGGAGGAAGCTACGACCTTACAACAGGAAGTCTCCTTTCGGCATAAAGCAGCTATTAACTTGCCAGCATCCTAGCGTAAAAGAAAACTAAGCTCAGTCAGTCAAATAACTCTAGCAATAACATAGCAAGCAACTCCAACATCAACACAAAGACCAGCAGTCCATCTCCGCTGGACAACACCCCTAGACCAAGCCTCTATAGTCGCTCTCATCTTAAGACCACAATAATTCTGGCAGCAGTCTGCATGCCAGGGCAGGAGGACACCCCTGACTACATGAAGGTGTGACTACCTCGTTGTGGTAGCCAGACTTCGTGCAAGACTCAGACTGCCTGGCTTGAGCTATCTTGCTTGAAATTGCGCATCTATGGGCCAAGAGTTATGTATAAGAGTGAGTGCCCAGCGTTAGTTTCTAACCTCAACATTACTTTACAAAGCAGATACTGTCTAGACAATCAGACTTTGTTGAAGTCTCTCTATCTCAACGTAATGTGATTGGTAGTGGTCTTCCAACGTAGATAGGAGGTTCTCAAAGTTGTGCGTCTTGCTAGAGTTTCCCTATGTCAATCTAGTAAGCCTGAAAGCACTCTCCCAACTCGGCATGGAGAATCAAAAGTCTTGTGATAACCCAGTAAGTCTTGCAATGGCTGCCAACATGTATAGGAGGCTGCCCTGACAAATTGGAGGCCCTTTCACCTGTAAGTACAATGAGCTTGCTAAAACCCTTGCAAAGATAGCCTTGACGGCTTTGTAAGGTGTTGTGCCATTAGATGGGGCAAATTGTGCCAGAGCATTGATCTAAGTTGTGTTTTGCCGCTATTTCTCTATACCATACTTATACTTGATAGTCTTTTTCATGTACAAATTTGAATCTATGTCTTCCGCTTCCGACATTGGAGTACAAGGTTTGCTTGCTAAACACACAGATCCTGGACAGTATCAGGACCCCCTTGCTGCATTAGGCTCTTGTCTCCAAGAAGAGCATTAGGCTCTTGTCTCTAAGATTTTGTGATCTTGTAGCGGTAAAGCCATAGCGTGCTCAAATGCACCAAGGGGGTCTCCTGCTGCCAAAGGATCTTTGTTTACCTAGTAAGCATGCCTTCTACAAAGCTTAGTGGAAGGAAAACACTGAATTAACATCTTGGTTCATGATTCAGTTATGGTACAAGGAATGTACAAGGAACAACAGCAGTACGCGGCTCAGCGTTATGCTCTGACGTAACTCTTTTCCGTAAACAAGGGCGCAAAACCTTGCTAGGCTGTCAAGGCCGTCGACGCAAGGGTCTTGGTGCTGCCAGCGGCACAGCGATGGAAGGCCTTCAAGACGTCAAGGAAACCTCCTCCCAGGCTAGCAAGCCTTACCAGGATTATAGGGATACTGGAGGGATCTCAAGCAGTGTCCTCCACCCAGGCTGGCATGCAAGTGCTAGGCTTTTAGGGTTCTTGGAGGGATCAGCACTAGCGTCTTGGTCTCGGGCTCCAAAGTCTGAGTCTGGAGCGGGCTGAGAGATTGTAGCAAGAAAATTATAGCCGTAGAAAGATATCTGAACTGAGAGGAGCTCCCCTTTTTAAACTTGCAATCCTCGTAATTTGACCACATGAAGGTGAAGCTTCCTTCGAGTGGTTCAGGTCTGCTCCCTCTCCTTTCATGGCAAAGAAAAGATTCCTTCAGGAGAAGCCTCCTGTACTCATGAGCTTCATCCTTGAGGAAGCTTTGTCAAGTATTCAGGTGCAGTCTCCCTTGGATGCTCCTTCCCCTTCATGCCTTCCTGTGATGACCATTAAACTAGCCATGTTGTTGCATCAGATTCATCGGTTGGGATTCTCCTGAAGCTTGCACCGGGTTGGCCTATGTTGGTTTAAGAGGCCTTGGCTCCATGCATGATGTAAAAGTGTGCACCAATTAGCTCTCCTCATGCTAAAGCCAACTAGGGGTATGCGCAAGACTACATGCAAGCACAGTAGAGTACGTTTCAAACCCTTTAGGTTGCTCCAAGGCTGGATACCACAATCGCTCCGGCCCGTATGATAGGAAATTTCAAGTCGACATGGACTCGGGAATACACTGTAAAATCCGTAGCTTTCTATACAATGCTCCAAACGTAGTGTCGTCTTCACCAAATTAGAGCTCAACACTAGCGTAGTAATCACTTTAGTTAACAATCCCCCTAAATTGATGTGTTGGTGATTCAAAAAGTGTCTCACTTGCGTACTCCCGAGAAATTGATTGACTCATTGTGCCTTTGAGTGCCCTTGAAAATGGAGCTGACTCGTAAAAATCCTTAAACTTAGAAGATCGAATGTCACCTTCTCGGCTCCAGAATACTAAAATCCCCATATGCCTTGATAGAAGGGACTGGAACAAGGCCTTTGGATCATTTTCACGCTCACTTGGGAATCACTCAGGCATTCACGCCCTTTTAAAAAATTTTATCGGTGGCGCATGACTGGCCAAAACCACAATGTGGCTTGACAATTGCTTCGGCTAGGCTCTCGGGGGTCCTTTTAAGGTTTGGAGCACACGGATTTTTCCTAATGTTTTGTCGGGTGATGTTGGGATCACCTCACCACTTTAACCCTTTGAGGTTGCTTGGTGGTGAAGCAACTCTTCTCAAAGGCATGCACTGTGCTTTGCAGGCACGTGCGTTCGAGCGGGCCTGTGCGAGATGACAGCTGCATGGTGGAACCACCGTACGGACCACATGTTGGGACCGTTTGAGGGACCGTCGATGTGAGCTCTCCCATGGGAGAGTATAAGAGTCATTCGCCTCCAGTCACAACACAACATTATTGACCTCAACCCCTTGAGTGTTGGGCTAGTGCCCTTGAAGTACTCTGCTTTTGCTTCTCCACCTCCTTCGTCTTTGAGGAGGTCTTGCTGTTGGCTAACGCCATGGCTAACGTAGATCTCACGCCCTTCAAGTTCTCCACAACCAATTCTTGGTGGTTTCTTAGTCTGCTCCATTGCGTCAGTTAGAGTCTTGCCATGCCATTTACGCTTGTGCTGAATTCACTTGAGACAGCCAAATCCATGGTACCTCTACCAATATCGACGTTCTGAGTCGCAGCCTTCCGTGCTAGCTACGTCCATGGTTGTCTTGTCGTTTTCCTCTGGCAAAATTGGAGCTCGCAACCCCTTCCTGACCATCATTTTTTTTCCTCCTCGGTTGGCTAAGGTCTTATTGCAAGCAAGCAAGCTGCGCGAACTGCTTGCGAGCAGCCTTTCCATTTTTTTTCTTCCTTTCTTGCTTTGGTCGGCTTGTTGTCTTGGCCCTCCCCCTTGCTTTCCAACCCCAACTTGGGGCTTTGTGAGGAGCCCTGCCGTCGCGGCAAGACATTGCTCCAATGAAGGCTGCCGTCCCAAAAGAGCACTGCTGCAAGGAAGCTTCTCGTTGCAGCAACTCACCTTGGACCAGCTCGCCATCGCGGCGAGATGTTGCGAGGTCCATCTCGGACCTCCCACTCTCCCTTGCTTGGCAGCCAACCATGCTAGCGCTGCTAGGGTGCGTTTCCATTGCGGGATGTGTGGCAACCTCCTCCCAGGCTGGCTTGCCTTGCCAGGCTTATAAGCATCCTGGAGGGATCTCTAGCAGCGTCCTCCACCTAGGCTAGCATGCAAGTGCTAGACTTATAAGGGCCTTGGAGGGATCTCAAGTAGCGTCTAGGTCTCGGGCTCCAGAATCAGAGTGTGGTGTGGGGTGAGATTATAGTTGAAAGATTATATACGAAGAAATATATGAACTGAGAGGAGCTCCCCCTTACACGTGTAGTCAAGGAAAGTTGACGACCAGAAGGAGAAGCTTCCTTGAGGTGGTTCAGGTCTACTCCCTCTCTTGTCGAGGCAAAGAGAAGCTTCCTTTCGGAGAAGCATTCTGTACTCCTGAGCTTGTAACTAACACATGAACACAAATAGGGAGAAGCTTCCTCCTTGAGGAAGCTTTGCCAAGCGTTTAGGTGCAGTTTCCTTGGACGGTTGCTTGCCCTTTAAGCCTTCCCGTGATGACCATTGATCTGGCCATGCCGCTGCATTAGATTCGTTAGTCAGGATCGTCCTGAAGCTAAAACTAAATCGCCCATGTTCGTAATAGGGGCCTTGGCTCCAGACATGATGCTCCTGATGTAGTGGACGCCTCATGTTCAAGGAGCATGATGTCTGCCGAGTCAACTAGGCGACTCCCTGACCTAGATGAGTATGCAGAACTGTGCAACAATTTGCTCTCCTCTTGCTAGCCCCAGCTAGGGGCTTTCATAAGCCTACATGCCAGCATAGTAGAGTACTTTTCAAGCCCTTCACGCTAAACCTTTGCATTAATATCATGAAGAAATTGTTTTGAATGTAATTTTTTTTTGCCTTTTTACCGATATGGTGTTTACATGAAACTTTTCTTATGCTCGTCTTTGGGGTGCCAACAAGTGCAATCATGAATGAGTTTTAGAGCACTTCAAGGTTATTTTAAATTCAAAACAATTACGTTAAATGTTCCAAAGTAAGTCTATTTTTCACCATGATAGATGATAGACTACATGCATGACCAATGGTCTGTCCACACTCCTTCACGGATGCATAAGAGTAGTATCATTTACCATGTTCAGAGAAATAAGATTGATTCTAAAGGTCCAGTGTGAGAGTAGATTGTAGATTGAAGTGCATAGTTTCCTTGTTGAGGCTGGACATAGTTGTTTTGAGAGTTTTCATGTTGATTTTTGCTTCAAGCATGTGCATGCAATCCATCTTCAGATAATGAAACTATTTTAACCTTTGGTTCAACCACAAGTATAAGGAATAAATCCAATAAAAGGATAATAATCTTAGGTACTCCATCATGCAAGTAGTCAAAATTTAAAAAAAAAGTGTCAAGATTGTGTTAAAGGCACGCTTAAGATGAAAGACCACCCTTCACGAAATCTGCAACTAGTTTTCCTAAGTACCAGCTATTGCAAAAAATTGAATTATGTCTTCATTTTTCACAATTTCTTGCTATTCTAGCTTTCCCCCACTCTATAAGTTTTTTAATTGAGTTAGCTTTCTTACATAGGCATAATGTTAGCTATCAAAAGTTGAATCTCACATATGGTCTTCTACTGTTATGACTAGAGTCATAACAGTAGAAGACCATATGTGCTTTTTTTGTCTTCCCCATGATCGTATTGCCATCTTTGAAAAAGATTGCTTTTTGGTTCATTTAAAACACGTCAAGAGGGTTTTTGTCAAAAAGGATACAAGGCCTTGAGGAATAGTGTGTCTCATAAATAAAAAAACCTTTCAAGAGTTTAGGTCAAACATGCATGCTACAACCAAAACATATTAATCATGGTTTGTTCTGATGGCCTCTTCCACTTTCAGGGATTTGTGCGAGTATGAATTGCGCCTCTTACTTGTAACACTTATTCTGGAAGGAATTTATGCACATGCTACAAGGGGGAAAACATGTTATTGAACAGATCGAGCCATGGGGGAATACCAAATCACTGAATTTCAGACGGTAGTAGTATGTTTCATCGTTAAAACCCATCTTATCTTTGAAAATGCAAATCATCTCTACATGTGGTTTTTTATCCATTTATGACCAATTACCCTTTGGAAATACACTGTGGTACTCATAAGAGGAAGCTACAAAGAAGACTCAAAGAAATGTAGTAGGAGGTTGAGTATGAAATACCGAAAACAAGGATTCACAAGTTTCGAAGCGTGAATGGTCATAGAACTTTCTTGAATGGAGAATGAAACCAAAATAATCTACAAATAACTAGTTTAACTTTTTACAAAAGAATAAATAGGTATTTAAAAAAATGAATAATTTTCTTCCATTTTTAGGTGTTATGACATGGAATTTTATTGATGTTTCTATCACAAAAGCTAAAAAAAGACATTCTACGTCTTTTCTAGGTTATGTGGTCTTTATTTTCAAAACCAATGGACAGAACATGAACAATTGAACTCATGTACAGGCGTGAACTTACGAGTTTTGTATGGATAAGGTTTTCTAACGAGTTTTGAGAAAGTTTTTGGTATACATAGACAAATTTCTTGTTTTGTGCTCGAAGATAGACATGTTTGTCTCCTAAAAGTATTTAGTGGACATAAACAAGTATTCATGATCAAACTGAAATTGGATTCGACCCAAGAGTGATGTAAAAACATTTTTGGCATTTGAAAATGCTTATCCGACTCTTTTTCCCTATTATTTAGTGTGAAGAATGTTATTACGATTCTCAGTCTAAACGGGAGAATCTTGATAGTAAGATACATATGGGCACCGTTTGGCCATAACTAGATGCTATGAATGTGAACATCTTAAACAAAGAAAGAACAACCAAATGTTCACATACTCAACAAGGACATTTTCCATTTATCAAATGAGGCAACGATTATCTGAAATAATAGACAGTTCACAATCAAAAAAGTGTTTTGGGAGGAATTGGTTAGGTCACATGTGCATTCATTCCTTACAATGCTCACTTATAGATGTACTTTTTCACTATAAAGTTGCACACGACGTCTGTTATAGGTTCCAAAGAATGCAATTACAGTTTTCATTTTGTACATCTTTCTCATTCTCTATCACTGGACCTTAACTATAGGTCGAGGAATTGATAATGTTGAGTGCGGTGTTGATGGAACAAAATAGATTCTACGAAGCTTAATGATTTGTGTTGGAAATAGGTATTTCAAAAAAGAAGCCTCATACTCGTCCAACAGGTTCGGGGCTTCTTATTGATTGTCACTTACATGGCAAGACTGCCACACGATAGTTATAACTGGTAACGTTATCATTGAGAACACCTCATGTTAACAAAGTTGGCCAATCATTGGATAAGTTATCTTTGATTGCTATCGTCTATGGATGAATGTGTATCGATGGTGCATGCATCGTTGTAGGTGCGTGTTGCTATGTACACCGATGTACAAATCTTTTGCGATTCTCATAATTTGTCATGTTTTCAATCTAATACATTCGTCAAATACACTTTCTTTGTTTTGAGGGGGGGTGAGGAGGTGAAGGTCCAAACGCTACAGATCGGAAGACCACCCTTGGTAGTACACAAAGTGTATTGGGAGAATGTATTGCGGCATGAATCAAGGGAGGGTGAACACTAATACACGAATGTATTTGATTGTGAGAATCACCTTAAAAGCTACACATCCCTTGATTTTCTAATACATTTGTGTTCTTTGAGCCTTCTCGTCAACATACATTGAACAATACACTTTTGCATACGAATGGACGTGGGTTGGAGGATGAGTTGGGGTTCTTGTTTTCTCGCACAAGCATGGACGTAACCGCACGGGGTTGTCACAATGGTCGCTATTCCTATGTTGCAATGAAGATGTCCAAAAACTAACAAAAGAGAAATTTTTGCCTTCGCTTGCGAAGAGAATAAGCTTTGTTTAATAAGGTTTGATTCAACAATCATTTGCGCTACATCCACCGTCAAACAATCGTTGAAGATGTTCAAGACATTGTTCGCTGGTGAACCATTTCTCCACCTTTCTCATACTTTGGGATATTCACGGGCCAACACATTCGACCAATACACTTTTTCTTTGCAGGGGGATCAAGTAATGGCACCACACGATTACGATTCGAGCCCCCTCCACTATAAAAGATAGGAAGTGTGCTGGATGAGTGAATTGGGAAGTGTATAGGAGGAGGCTATATGATTATACCTGAGTGTATTCAGTCCAGAGAAGCTACGAAGAACCAACAAGTTAATTGTACAAAAGTGTCTGTCTAGGAATCTCCACCATACACACTTTTAAATACACACCCCCAATACAATCGTGTTGATTATTGTTTGGGGGGGGGGGCATACACATCAATTCGCATTAGTACGCCAACTATTATGCATCAAAGGAAGAAATCAAATATCAGAAAATGGTTCCTTGCTACTGATTGCGACGCTAAATAAAACTAAAAAACGTAGAATAAGATGCCACTTTTTGAGCATCATAACGATCATACAACTCTGAGATTTTGTCCTTCTTTTAAATTTGAAAACTTCAAGGCTTATGTACATTGAAGTTTTTGTAAAAACAAATTTTCTTTCATACACCATACTACGAGAACCTTCCTTTCCATGCATGATAATACACACAGCAAAAATGTAAAAAAAAGCACATGATTAATCATACCTCTTTTTACATGGCATGGATGTCAAACACAACACCTTATTCAACAACATTTTATTCTAACTTATACCATACTTCATGGAATTAGAAAAAAATCTTTGTTAAACTTATAAAATGGAAAAATCATGCGTTCGTTTTTAATGTATTTCAGTCTTTTATTACCCATTCCTACAATGTACAAAATGTGTTGGAGATAAACAAAGAAGTATTCAAACACACCATGCTTCCAGGTTTCGACCAAAAAGTACGTGTCAAAGTTCACATAATAGGCCAAATATTTACTATAGGTGTCTTAAGTTTTAACTATGATGAACAAACCGGTGGAAAATTGCTATATGTGATTACATGAACACAAACAACCATAAAGAATCGCATCTTCTGGCTCCAAAAAGATGCTAATTTCAATTTAATTCTCAATGGCACGTACCTCTTCCATTATCTTGAATTCCATTCTTTGAAAGGAAGATGGGATCTAACATATTCATCTTTACCATCTTCTTTGCACCTTATTTAGAACCATGTATGAAATAAATAAAGGAATGAAGTAATGTGATTATGTACATGAATAAGGACTTAGAATTGGGGTTGTAATGTTATCTATTAGCCTTCTAAAAATGAAAGAAATAAGGAATTATTACTAACAACGTTTTCCATTCCTTACAGCTTTTTTGGCATTACGTTTTTCAGTAAAATGAGGAAGAAAATACCTTTGGACCTCACGATTGCGTCATCCTCATAGAAGATACATCCATACAATTTGAACACCTACGTTAGTTTACCCACAACAATAGGGTTTTCGTCAGCATGAATATGAATATGATTTTTCTAAAATAAAAAAGAAAACAATACAAGGTACAAAGTATATTCTTCCACAACAATGAAGACATTTTGCTCCTTGTTCCATGATTGCTAAAAGATAAAATGACTGTTCTAATTATTAAGTGACAAAAGCATACAATTAATGTTTATGTAAAGATGAATAAGAGAAACAAATTGAATTTGTTTGATTTCCATTGACAATCCTTGTTGGATAGGTTGAATACATGAAAATTGCATGTCAAAACACAAAATGGAAAAGATAAGATGTGAATGTTAACATCTTCATTCTGTTCAAAATGTAAACAAATATAAATCAACCCTCGTACGTTTTCACAAATAAAGAAAACATTAGGAATGAGTAAGACATAGTGCATAAAAAGAAACTATAAAGAAAGGCCAGAAAAGATAGAAAACAATTATTAACAGGAATACACAATGTTCAACCACCTCTCTCAACATTATAAAATTCTGTGTGTCCATTATATTCACAACTAAGAAAAAATGAGTTGAATTTAAGGATTCATTCCATAGGTGAGCTATACACTGTGCATGTTAGCCATTTTTGTTCAAAAAGCTTCATGATGCATAAATGTCATGAACTGTAAGAATACTTTTAAAGCAATTTCACAAGAAAAAAAAATAAAATCATATAAGTCCTACCAAGACAGGAAATTTGTCATTAGAAACCTTATAGTATTAATCCTTATTACATGTTCATCGAATGTTTTACTGAAATCTTTTCATCAAGGACATAATGTAACAAGAAATGTCTTAAAATCAGGAAAAACAATCGAGAAATCGATTATGCAGTTGCAAATGCATGAGAAAAAGGATGTATAATAACATGTGTGCAGTTAATGAATATGGGAGAGGATAGATATAGATTGAATGATGGGGTGAATATACAAGTGGACATTGTTAAGGTTTACGTGATTTTGTTCCTATACATACGTAATTGATTAAATTTTTACTATTTTCTTCTTTCAAATGATTTTTGTAATATGAATTCATATATTGTGTGGATGTATGAAAATTAATGATTAAACATTAATTTTCAGACATAAGGCATGGTTTTGTTCGTGCTTATGTATATGTGTGTTAAAAGATAAATGAAATCCGGTTTGAAGATCAAGTTATGAATCTATAACTAGTTGTTATGGATGTTGTTGATTTGTGTGGGCCTTGCTACCAAGCTTTGCTAATGTTTTTTGTGTTGGCCTTCTCACGTAGGCTTTCTATTCCATGCTTTGATTTTCATGAAATTCTAGGAGGGACAAAGTATGGAGTTCGTTCCTTTTTGATAATGAAGTTTTGAGGTTTTTTAAGGTTAATCGTGTAAATGTTTTGGGACATTGATAAGCGCATTCTTTTTAAGCCGGTATGCTTGTAATTTGAATTATTTAAGAATTTCTAGGAAAAAATGGTAGAAAATTGGAGAATATCAAGGTTCTCCTCGTGATTTATTTAGGGTCATCTGTTAGAAAGCTAGCAGAACAAGAAGGGTCATGTGACCCATTTCATGGATTGTGCGACCATGAGATTTTAAATCAAGAAATTAATCAATGCATTGGTTTTCTATCTTTTCATTTTGTATAAAGATGCCTTCTTATGTTTTCTTACTTTATGCCTATGCCTCATTTCTCTACAAAATCTCATTTCAACCCAAGCTCAAATGTCATGAGTGATTTGGTATTATTTTTTTTTCTATCCTCATTCTAGATTATTCATTTTCAGGGTTCAACAAGGTCCCTTTCAACGCATGGGCTTGCACAGACCCCCCAATCAAACTTGTGCAAAACTCTTTTTTCGGAAGTCATAAACCATTAGAATGAGGGGTTTGTCAATCTTCATCAAGATCCCGTTTATGTTAGTATGCCTAAGGTGCACGGCATGTGATGTCAACATTGCTTTTGCACCAGCTTTTTCTGATGTATCGCCATCCTTTGCAAGCTTTCAGGATATGTCCTGCTTTTAGTTGCCAAATGGGATTTAAGATGATCAATTTGCTAAACGTACCTATGGCAGACATTGCGAGAAGTCTGTCTCTTTATGGTCACTTAGTTGGAATTATTGAATAGGTAAACACGATGGAACATCTCGATAGGACATAGAGATATCGATGGTGTGTTCTTTAGTTAGTCGTCGCACATCTTTTATACCAGCACCAAATTTGTGTGCGATCGATGAGATCATGGTTTTATATTTCCACGCCGAAGAATTCGACAATGATATCTTTTTTGTTGCAGTGTTCGAATGATTATGGTTTCGCAATTCGAAAAGGTTCTTGTGGACGGAAAACAGTTTTCACAGTCCCCCCCAATGCAATCGAAAGTCAACATTTATGGAGATCTATAACTTGAATATAAACAGTTCCCAGGCTTGGTCAAGAACTGTGTGCCAAGTAACCTTGTTGTAAACGATAAGGTCACTTTCTTGACTGCTCAAAACGCGACTCCATTGCTTCGGTTGCGATGTGTTCGACCATGTCCCACAACAATGTGTTTTCCAGCACTGTGTTGTTGCCAACGACTACTGTGGAACTACCTCAGAACCAAGGAAGCCCGGGAACGTAACTGCTTCTCCAAGAGACCTCCACCAAGAAGCGTACCAATTATGCACCACAGGATTAAAAGAATCTCAAAACTCCGGAAAATAATATTATTTTAATTTCATGGAAAATTTATTCCACGACTCTCTTGATTCAAGGCCAATTGGCCATCGGGGTTTTCAGCGACAGTTTCAGTATTTTTTCATTTTTTTAGTTCAAATAACCTTTCACAGGTTAATACATATATTCTTTGTGAAATATATCGCATATACATGAAACTAAATGTGTGATTCTCTTCTGCCTCTCGTGCGAAAGAAAAACGAACCATCCGCGCGTTGTTCGCAAGAAAAAGAACCATCCACCCATGCCGTCCATCAAAAGCAACCATCCTCATAAGATACATTCAGTTATCAATGACTACTCGTACGTACGGAATATTTGTCCGACCGTGGACAGGTCGTTGCTTTTCATCAAGCAAACATTGATTTCCCACTTGGATTCCATCACTCGTACACTCGTGCGATGCATGTCTCTACATGTGAATTTCTTCAAATAGAGTTATTTGGTTAAACGTTGCTTTCGGAAGTAAATACGGGCTTTGTTGAACGAGGATCATAGTTATGCATGTCAACCGTGCAGTTCATGTCCTTTCCACGATACTTCTCATATGCCCTATTGACATTCATTACAACTGAGAACACGCCAACATAACAAACATGACCTCCATGCGTGTATTCCAGGCTCTCCACCGAACCAACGTGTGTATCAAGAGCGAGCTTTCAAGCCTTTCTAATAAAGCTTCGACGCGCAAAGTGAACGGGGATTGGCTGCAAATGATTAACAAAGAAGATGTAATGGGTCCATGACATGCTAAGCTGATAGCAAACGTTTTGCACATGACATGCACAGGCCTCGACTTGGTCTCATGGTCACAAAACTATGGGTGCAAATGACGATTGGTTGCGAAGATAGTTGACCCCCTTCTGTCGTGAATCAGTTTCGAAGTCACTGATGCACATGGCGACCATACAGGGGCATTGAGTGTACGAGGTAGAGAATCGATATGGCCTTGACGCTCTTCATCAAGCGAATTCATTCAACATATAGGGTATGTGAGACATCCATTGTGATATGAAAATGCTTAGGTACCCATTGCTGGCGCTATGGCACCCCAAACTCGAGTAGGTGCTTGGAGGGCAGTGTTGTGATTTGTGACGTTCCCATCGACCTGTAGAGTTCACTGTGACCACTCGGCCGTGTCCATGCCCATGCACATCCCTGATGCAAACCTAGGTGGCGCCGGTGCGTCGTCTGGTGATGGACCACCTACTCGGAATTGACCGACGACCACCCTAGAGTCCTCGATGTTGTTTGGGACCTTCTGCAGTTTTTGTGCAGCCTCAAGGATTTTATCAATGGACGGGTCGTGGGTATGATTTGCATGTTTTGCATTGTGTATCCACCGTTTGATGCCGGATGCATGCATGTGACCAATCAGAGCGTTCGGCTTGAGATCTTGCACGTTTAGGTTCAGACGTCGTAGCATTCTCTTTTGTCTACTCGGAGTTACGACCAAAACAATGGGTTTGGGCCGGTTTTTGGACAGACCTTGCACTGCCGCGTGCGAAACCCGTCGTGCGCCGCAGCAGGTTTTTATGCTGTGGACCTGTCATTTGTCATTTCTTTTTCCTTTACAAAGCTATTGGAGCTTATGAGACTTTGCGCGTCTCCTTAGCCTTACTCTTGTTGTTTCTTGCTCGCTTGCTAGTGTGCCAATTGACTGGACATTGTTGCCACGTCAGCAATAGCAACGTTAGGAAGCTTCCTAGCAGACTCTCATGGTATCAGAGGAGCGAGACCTCTCTCGCTGAGCTACGCCGTAGAGACGCAGCACCGGCAGCAGAAGTGAGCGTCAACGCCACCGCCGTATGCTGGGACTCATTACAAGTGTTTGGATCAGCGACATCACCACGAACTTCCCACCACCACACCATATGAGCTGCGGCAGTTTCCAGCTCCTGCGGCCATGCCGGGCAGCAGCCGCAGCAGCCGTGTCTGGCTGCCCATCTCCACCACAAAAAAAAAAGAAGGAAAAATCAGCTCGTAACTCGCGGCAGCGGCTGCGAGCAGTGGAAGGGCACAGCGGCAACAACAGCTCGCAGCATCCACGGCGTGAGCAACCGCGGACAGCAACAGCAGCGCGCTCGCGGCGGAAGAAGCAGCTACAGCAGCGCAACAACAGTGGCCGCAGCCATAGCAGCGGCAGCAAGCAGTGCTGCTACCTAGCACTACTGCGCAACACTGCTGCACAATTGCGCAGAAGGTACGTAGCCCTATGCAAGGTTGCGCAAGGCTTCACACGACTACGCAGGCCTGCGTAGGGCTACATAGGGCTGCGCAGGGCAAGGGTGACACGGGCATCCTCATCGAGGAGTCCGCATGAATTCTAAAAGAAAAAAAACCCGTTGGCGTTAAGTACGCCAGCGTGAAAAACCGCTAGCATTTTTTTGCTGACAGTGACATCACCATTGGCTTTGCTAACATCAGCAATTTTGGGGTCAAAACGTCATTTCTTTCTTCACGTTTCAATTCTTCGAGAAACGCTGACGATTCAACAATCCAACCTATTTGATATCCCGGCCTATACTGAGCGCTGCCATGGTTCCAACCGGTGACAAAGGCAAAGGACCACTAGGTCCCTCTTCCTCCTCTTCAGGGGTAATGAGCCGACGCTCGTAGGCTATTGAGGACCTGCGCAGCTAGCAGGATGAGATGCATCGTCTGCAGCAGTAGTAGACTGACGCCATCCGTACGCTCACTGAGCTTCTTTGTGGTCAGTCCACAGCCCCACAACAGACCTCCGAGGGAGACGACAGTGTCATACCTTGTGCACACCAGTCAGCATTTGCACCGATGACAGGAGCAGGACGCGACCCGCCACCTCTTGATCCTTGGGATGAGGACCGTGACATGCCAAGTATGGAGGATGGTACCCACGAGAGCGAGATTCACGTGCTTTAGGAGGGTCTCCAAAAGCTTCAGACGAGTTCTCGGCCCCCACACACACCTGGCTCCTTTTACCCAGAGATCCGATCCTCGCCTGAGTCCTACCCCAGCGACTGTCCTCCTCTTGTTTTCTTCCCCATTCCTCATCCTTCTCAGCATGTGTTTGCTCTCCCTACGGAGCGGCAACCCAAGGACTTCGAGACACGGCCCTCACGATATGTCAGCGAGGACGGCTTTCCAGGTCTGGGTCACTTTAGAGGGAAAATGGCCCTTCTATCACATACCCTACTGATCTTAAATTTCGATTTTTCCAAGTTTGCTAATTAAATGTTCTTTGCTTTCGACCATGGATTTTCACTAAACAGTTATTTAGGTGGTATGTTTACGTTCGTGCAACGAAAAAAGGTGTTCCTTAATTTTGTTGACTCGCAGGTTTGACACCGGTTGTGGCGGATAATCGCGTCGTCAGACCCAAGCGCGACCGGATTCTATTCCGAACACGCGCTTGGTCTGACGTGTCAGGCTGTTAGGACGTCCCTGACAGCCCTGACACTAGCGATTGTTTGCCAACAAGCGAGAGATGAGCGAGGATGACGAGTACTTAGCGACAACGGAATACAAAGTTGGAGTTGAAAAGATGATTTCAGACAAGGTACGAGTAAAAACCAGTGGAAAAAAACAATTTCCAGAATTATCACCTTGGAAGAATTATTTTGGTGGCACTTAACTAATTCGACAAAAAACCATTTTCGTTGAGCAACCTCGACCCATAATTATTCAATATCGAAATTAAAGACCAGTAGGGTACCGTACCAGGTTATGGATAGCGCACAGGTGCTGACAGCGGCGAGGGCGATGCACGGACTCCTTTACGCCATGCTGCACAAGACCGTCGTGGACTTCCGCCCGTTCCTTGGAGAGGTCGGCACAGGCGCGGGTGCTGATCCAAGTGGGGGCTAGGACCTAGCATTGTCCCTGCTTGCTGTAGAGACGCACGCCACCCACGCGACTCACATTTGCGCCTTTCACTCCCTTCGTTAGGGACCTGCCGAGCCCGCAACCGACTATTGGTGACGGGCCATGCGCATCTACACGCGCCTTGGGACCTAAGGAGGTACATTGCTGTGGACGCTCCGCACGATCATGCTCCGAGTTCGTCTTCAGCACGTAGACATTTTCACGAGGTATAGCGATGCCATTCTTGAGCCCTTTTCCTCCTGGTGACTTCCGCCAGTGAGGCAGTTGTGGCCCATCGGGAGAGTCCCCTTGCTACAGCAGTCATTGCGTTGCCACTGACGCCCTTCTTGCAGTCCTCTCCTCCGTCCTCTGGCACTTCTTCTTCTTCCTTTTCCAACCCGATAACCCCAAATCAGAGGCAAAGTGTGGCAGTAGCGGCAGAAGGGAAGAAGGGGAAAAAGAGGCGCAGTTTGGGCCAACAGCAGTCACAGTAGCAACAGTTACCGGGCAGTAGCAGTGGACATACTGTTCACTGCTACAACGGTGGAGGCGCTCATCACTAGACCGAGTGCCAGCAGCAGCTCGACTGGGCGTGGATCACTCACTGTCTTCAGGTTGCCCACGCATCACGGTCCGCGTCGAGGAGCACAACCTCTCGTCATGCAGTGACCACGACTGTAGCAGTTCCAGCAGCCGTTCCAGCTTCCCCGCCAGCGAGCAGTGACAGCCTGGACCCACGCGATGGCACCATTGCCGAGCTCCGTCACCTTCTGCCACTTCACTTTTAGGGAGGTACGAGTGTGTCTTCACAATTGGGTGTTTCACAAACTGTTTGTTCGTCTGTTCTCGTACCTCGTGATGACTCGTGTGGGGGGGGGGGCACAGCTGACATGTGACAATGATGGGCCTGACAATACCAATTGGATTCATGAGTCTCACCGTTGTGTCCTTCGTTGTACCTTGTCACATGTTCCTCAGTGTCCGTCTGAGGCCGAGTGTTCCATTTCCCATTGCACAGTGACGTCCTCTGATCGTGATCCTGGTGGTACCTAGATCATCAATTCTGGTGCCACTCACCACATGACCTGTTGTCGTGGAGACTTCGTTGTCCTCGGACCTGTTGTGTATGTTCGCACCGTTCACACAGGCTCTTGTCCGTCGTTGCTGGTCCAAGGTGTTGGGGTTGTGTGATTCGATGGCCCATCCGGCCTCCTGTATCTTTCTGAGGTGCTTTTCGTGCCTGACCTTGATCTCAGCTTGCTTTCCACTGTGTGTGCCTGCACACTGATGGGACTCTATGTGGAGCACACCGCAGACACCGAGATTGTGACAGCTATTGATACTCGTACCATTGTTCTTTGTACCATTCTTGTGGATGACTTGTATCGTGTCCCTTGGATCTCTTCTTCTCCTTGCTCCACTTCCTTTTCAGCTCATGTGTTTGTCAATGGTGTTCTCTCTTCTGAGCACTAGCGACTGCTACATTGTCACCTGTGTCATGTGGGCTCTGACACTCTGTCAAAGCTCATTTGGACACAGCCCGTACTCGGTCTTGGTGCTGCCTCTTTTGAGAAGCCGCAGAAGACCGACTGTCTGTTCTATGCTCAAGGTAAGATGCATAGCTGCACCTATCTTGACTCCCGTTCTCGAGCTCTTCGCCCTCTCAAGTTGGTCCATTCGGACCTTCTCGGTCATCTCCCCATCTAGTCTTTGTCCGATCGGGGCCGATATGTCCTGACCCTCACCGATGACTTCACCCAGATACGGTGGGTCTACAGCCTGCGACCGAAGAGTGATGATGCTCTTGCAGTTTGCCTCTGGCTAGTGATGGTTGAGCGTCAGTCCCGTCACACGTTGTGGTGAGTTTCTTGGCGAGATGGACAGTTTCTTTGTCGAGCACGGGGTTTTTGACCAGGTTTCCGCTCTTGCCACTCCTCAGCAGAACGGTGTCCCTGAGCGCTGGAACCATACCATGGAGGATGCGATTTGTGCTATGCGATCTGAGTGTTGTCTCCCGGAATCCTTCGCATTTGAAGGATTCGCCTACATGACGTGGGTCTAGAACCGCCTCCCGCACAATCCCCTTCAGGACCACGTTACACCGTACGAACTCTAGTTTGGCCACCCTGTCAATCGCTGTCTTGCTCGTGTATGGGGGTCCGTGGCTCCTGTGTGGTACACCAAGGACTAGCAGGGGTCGATGGTCTCCCCGCGGGGTTGCTTGTGTGCCTTTGTAGGCATCTCTCCACGGTTGAATGCATGGCGTTTTTGGGACCCTGCTCTTCATCACATTGTTAAGTCCCGCGACGCGCTCTTCTTTGAGTCTCTCACCTACCGTGACCTGACTTCTCTCACGTCGATGTCCGTCACCCACGTTCCTACCAGTGAGGCTTCTCGATGGATGGGGGAGCCTGGGCCTACGAGCACCTCTCGTCCGGCTGATGTGTCCATTCGAGCCCTCTCTCATCATAGGATGCAGACGCCTGGCGTGCTGCCTATGGATGAGCTTCGTGCCATCCGAGAGCACGGAGTTTACGAGCTAGTCGACCTTCCACCTGGGAGGAAGGATATTCAGGTTCATTGGGCCTTCCGCAAGAAAGTGAAGCCGGATGGCTCATTGGAACGCCACAAGGCTCGGTTGGTCGTCAAGGGGTATTCTCAGATCAAAGGCATCGCTTACACGAACACTTTCGCCCCTAGTGGCCGCATGATCTCAGCTCACGCTCTGTTCGGTGTGGTGGCTCAGTATAACTGGGAATTGCACCAAATGGATGTGAATAATGCGTTCCTCCATGGCTCTCTGGATGAGGATATCTACGTGGCTCAACCACCAGGCTCTGAGGACGGTGACAAGGTCTGGCGCTTGCACAAGTCCTTGTACGGACTCAAGCAATCTCCTCGGTGCTGGAACAAGGAGATTACAGGCACTCTCACTCGTGCGGACATGAACAAAGTGAGGCAGATCCCTCTCTATCTGACGGTCGCTTGAGCGGTTCACCGCCATCCTGGTCTATGTGGATGACCTTCTAATTGCGTCTCCCTCCATGGAGGCCGTGAAGGAGGCTAAGGCGGTCCTCCAGACTGCCTATAGGATGAAGCCTCTTGGTCTTGGAGCGGTGTTTCTTGGCATGGAAACCGTACGAGACCGTAGACGTCGGACACTTCTACTACGTCTGGCCCGATACGCACGTGTTGTGGAGGAGCATTTCATTGACCTCCTTGACGCAGTGCCCACGGCCTCCACACCTCTCACACCTGACGGGCAGGATACCCTAAAGTTGAACGATCCCACACAGCTGTGGGAGACAGTGGATATGACCTTGTACCTCCGTCTCATTGGATCCCTCATGTACTAGGCCACTACCACTCGACCCGACATCGCTTTTGCCATTAACCTCCTTGCACGGTTTTCGTAGGCTCCACGTGCTAGAGCCCTTCATGCGACTGTGCGAGTGGTGTGGTACTTGGTCTTCATACCGTACCTCCGACTCTGCTTTCCCCGACAGTATTTGGTGGTTTTTGACGACTACACCGATAGCAACTCGACCTGGAGTCCAGATGGATGCAGTCGCACCGGCTACGTGTTCATGCTCGGTGGTACCGTTGTGTCCTGGCACAGCGAGAAGCAAGGCTGCATTGCATGTAGCTCATCGGAGGCAGAGTATGTTGCTGTGGGTGTAGGGGCTGCTGAGGCAGTGTGGCTGCAGCGCCTATTCTTTTGAGTTGGGTCAGTCTGTGCCCACAAGATGACCCAGTTTCTACCCAGTTTCTACATTTTGCTTCGCTGCGACAACCAGAGTGCTCTTACCATTGCGGAGAACTCTAGTGTTTTTCATGCTCACATGAAGTACACTGCAGTTGAGCACCATTTGGTGTGCGATATGGTGGAGCGACATGTGATCTCTGTCATCTGGGTCGGCGATGGCATGCAGCGTGCTGATTTCTTGACGAAGGCAGTGGCTCGCGGGAAGTTTCTGGTGGCCATTTGTTCTGTTGGACTTCACCCCTTGCCTGAGAGTGGTTGAGTGCGAAGTGTGTTTGTTTCTAAATCACAACTGTTTTTGCACTTGTTGGTGCATTCATTTCACTGTTGCACGCGTGTGGACATGCGTACCATTGGATCATTGGGTAGTGTTGTGATTTGTGACGTGCCCATCGACCTGTACAGTTCACTGTGACCACTCGGTCGTGTCCATGCCCATGCAGATCCCTGATGTGGACCCAGGTGGCACCGATACATTGTCTAGTGATGGACCACCTACTCGGAGCTGACCGACGACCGCCCTAGAGTCCTGGATGCTGTCTGGGACTTTTTCTAGTTTTTTTGCAGCACGTATGAGCTTATCGGTGGACTCGCCGTGGGCCAGATTTGCATGATTTACATTGTGTGTCCACCGTTTGATGCTGGATGCATGCATGTGACCAGTCATAGCGTCCGGCTTGAGATCTTGTCCGTTTAGGTTCAGACGGCGTAGCGTTCTGACTTGTCTACGCAGAGTTACAGCCAAAACAGTGGTTTTGGGCCAGTTTTATGACAGACCTTGTACTGGCGCGAGCAACACCCACCGTGCGCCGTCGCAGGTATTTATGTTGTGGACCTTTCATTTTTCATTTCTCTCTGCATTACTAAGCTATTGAAGCTTATGAGACTTTGCGCGTCTCCCTAGCCTGTCTCTTGTTGTTTCTTGCACCTGCTTGCTTGCTAGTGCGCCAAATGACTGGACAGTGTCACCACGTCAGCAGCAGCAAGGTTAGGATGCTTCCTAGCAGTTTGTCAGGCGGAGGCTTGTGCTTCTGCCCTCTATTCAGTTGCCTCGGCCTACCAGATGAATGCCCGTCTCATGTACTCAAGTACTACGTCCAAGAATTGCAGTGCTGTCACTTTGTCCAGCCCTGGGTACACCATGACTGGCTTTCTTTGGTGGACAGGGTGGCTTGCCCGCTGTGTTTCATTACCGCCTGCCACACGGGTTACCTTGTTGTCAATTTTCCATGCAGTCCAACGACCCAATGCCTGTGTCGGCACCATCTGACCCAAGGCGGCGCAACCGGCAGGGCCCATGCTTGAAGCGTGATGACCCACACTCAAGCTTGTGGCACCATCCGCAACACCACCACCTGTACCACCAACTGCACCACCCACTAAACCACCCGTTGCACCACAATCTTCANAGCTTTCTTTGGTGGACAGGGTGACTTGCCTGCTGTGTTTCATTACCGCCTACCACGCGGGTTACCTTGTCGTCAATTTGCCATGTAGTCCAACGGCCCAATGCCTGTGTCGGCACCATCTGACCCAAGGCGGCGCAACCGGCAGGGCCCATGCTTGAAGCGTGATGACCCACACTCAAGCTTGTGGCACCATCCGCAACACCACCACCTGTACCACCAACTGCACCACCCACTAAACCACCCGTTGCACCACAATCTTCACCGTTTGCTGCACCACCTGATGCTCAACCCTTCGTGTCATCCGCTATACCGCCCTCTACACCACCCTCTCTGGCATCCGTTCTACCACCCAGTGCACCACCCCCTGCACCACCTGTTGTACGCCAAAGTGGTCCAAGCAATGCCACTCATGCGCATGCACACAGCTGTCCAGCTCAACACAATCACTGAAACCAGAACCTAACCTGTGCCCTCACTTCTCGTCCCTGTAATCAGCATCGCCTGACGGCTCCTTCCACGGGAAACTCCACTCTTGCTAGTCACTAGACTTGGGAGGGAGGGGGGCACTGCTCCACCACCACGAGCTGTTGTGCCTCGGGATCAGCAGACTAAGGGGGCAGCAGCGTTGTTCATGCAGCGTGCGGGAACCCACGCTCGTTGCTTAAGCTGCCCCCTTAGTCTGCTACACCAGAGTCTAAGTCAGAGAGCTCTGGTGTTGTTACTTATAAACGCGTGCGCCAGAGTTAGCGCCAGACAACAGCTGAAAACTGGAAATGACTGATTAGGAAGTAAGAATGAACAACAATGGAACACCCTTCCAAGTTCTAGCTCTCCCCTGTTGTGTAGAGCTTGTTACTTTGTTTCTAAGCCAATCAGAAACATTACCTATTTTCCGGCAGGCAAGGTTTTCTTGGTGAGCCCTACCAGACAACCGACAGCCCAAAAACCCGAGCTTTGTCCGTTTTGCCTGAAAATGGACCATACCATAATACGCACACTGCAAACACAGTCGTGTGATCAGAATCACCTAGAAAAATAGCAGCAATGAGTAATAGCCGCCTAAACCCAGGCGGCGTCTACGCTAGTTCCTGGTCCCAACAACGCCTGAATAATAGGAAACTTGGACCCTAAGCAAAACATGGTGCCACAGATGCAACAGCCTAGTCAGACCCAACACTGGACGCGTGCAGACAGCATATGCAGCGACAGTGGCTGCCGGCGTCCAGGTTGCTAAGGAGGTCTGCCGATGGAGCTGAGCACGTTGGAGGGAGGAGACTCCAGCAAAACACGTGTAGGCGTCAACGTGCCTCGGCTTCACCGGACGACAATCCAGCAGCGTCACGTCTCGTCGTCAGTCATATGCACGTCGATGTACACAAGCCGGGAGGACACAGGAGAGGACAAAGAGGGATTTGTGAAAACCAACAATCCCTCATGACTCACAGACATAGTGCACATAGACGGGCAGAGAGCACAGTGACCAAGCAGACAGGGGTAGAGAGAGAGGGAGAGAGGACCTCGCAGACGCACACCAACTACACTCACAACCTTCTTGAACGAGTCATGCTTCAGTGCCTTGGTCAAGAAGTCAGCCAGCTGCCGTGCCGTCTCCATCCACAAAATGCTGATACTGCTGTCATGCAACAACGGATGCTCATAGTGATACTCGACATTGATGTGCTTTGTGCGAGTGTGATGCACGCCGTCATTGTCAACGATGGCCATGGCACTCTCATTGTCACAGTGCAACATGATGGACGGGACTGACTATCGCAACTCGGACAATAGGCGATGCAGCAACACGCTCTCACATGCACCAGAACCAAGGGCCACATACTCAGCCTCAGCAATGCTGCCTGTAATGCAGCCTTAAATGCCGGTACGCCAGGACATAGTCGTGCCGCCAACAAGAAAGATCAAGCCAGTACGACTCTTACATTCCGGACTGCCAGTCTAGTCACTGTCGATGTAACCCACCGTAAGAACGGACGGCTATCAACGGAATATGAGGCCTCGTTGTGGGGTTGAGACGACATAGCGTGATACTCGCATCGTGGTTGCAAAGTGGAGGTGACGTGGCTCCTTTGAGAATTGGGCAAGAAGGTTGACAGGGAACGCAATTTCTGGACGTGTCGTCGTCGCCAGGAACATCAGTGACCCGATGACAAGTAGATACGTGGTCATTTCTACTGGCTTCCCCACCAGAACTAGATCAGAGCTCTTCATCTTTGCCTGACCATCGGGCAACATGGGTGAGGATGCTCTTGGCACAAGGGGCATGTCCTCAGCGAAGCGCCCGGACAAGGTTTGGACGTAGGCAGCCGGATGGACGTACAGTAGATCCATGGAGCAATCATGCACAAGCTCCATGCCTAGAAAGACTCGTGCTGACCCGAGGTCCTTCATCTGGTAGGCGGCATGCAGCAGGTGCCTGACCCGCTCGATGGCAGCTGCATCTGGTGATGCGATGAGCAGGTCGTCAACATAGACCAGGACTGCGACGAAGGTCTAGCCTTGCGAGATAAAAAATAGTGTGGAGTCGTTAGTGCTGCGAAGGAGGCTGCCGCTGAGAAGTGTACGACTGATCTCCTGATTCCAGCAGTACGGTGACTACTTTAGGCTATAGAGGGCCTTCCACAGCTTCCAAACCTTGCCAGATCCAACTTCAAAGCCTAGAGGCTACACCATGTGGAGCTCCTCTCCTTCCAAAGATCCATGGAGAAAGAGAGAAAGTTCGTAGAAGCTTCCTAGCAACGCGGCCGCTGACCGGGCGTCAGTGCCTAGTCAGACAGTGACGACAGTCACAGGTCGTACACGCAACGGCAAGGGTTTGGCTAGGAGACACAAGTCAGAGTGTCAGAATGCTTCAATATAGCATATGCAGAGAGAAATGACAACTGACAGGTCCAGGGCATAAATACCTGCCGCGGCGCACGGCGGGTGTCGCACGCGGCAGTCCAAGAGCTGTCCTAAAACCGGCCCATAAACACTGTTTTGGCCGTAACTCTGCGCACACATGTCAAAATCCTACGCCGTCTGAACCTAGATGTGCAGAATCAAAAGAAGCACGCAACGACTGGTCACATGCATGCATCCATTGACTGACAGCAAGTATACAATGCAAAAACATGCAAATGGGCCTCATGCCCAGTCCGCCGAAAGGCGCCTGCAAGACGTAGAAGACCCAGCAAGGAGTCCCGGTGACATCTGGGGCTCTGGAACAGTGGTCGGTCAGCTCCAGACGAGTAGCCCGCCGCCTGTCGTCACGCCGGTGTCACCAGGGCCGCCTGCCTCAGGGATCTGCACGAGTATGGACACGGCCGAGTGGTCACAGTAAACTGTACAGGAACGGCACAAAGCACAACACTCCCCCATGACCCGATGGTATGCATGTCCACACGCGTGCAGCACTGGTACAACCACATAGTGAGTGACACAGACAGATGAGACGGCAACGTACATCCCACACTCAACCACTGTCACGCACGGGGCGAAGACCAACAAAACGAATGGCCACCAGGAACGTTCCGCGGGCAAGTGCCTTCGTCAAGAAATCAGCTCGCTGCAAGTCAGTGCCAACCCACATGATGGAGATCACGCGTCGCTCCACCAGATCACGAACGAAGTGATGCTCAACCGCAATGTGCTTTGTGCGAGCATGAAAAACACCAGAGCTCTCCACGATGGCGAGAGCACTCTGGTTGTCGCAACGCAGCACAATGGCGGGTACTGACTGCCCAAGCTCAAGAAACAAGCGCTGCAACTAGACTGCCTCAGCAGCCCCTGCCCCCAAAGCCACATACTCTGCCTCCGATGAGCTACGTGCGATGCAACCCTGCTTCCCGCTTCGCCAAGACAAAGCGGTACCACCGAGCAGAAACACGTAGCCAGTGCGACTGCGCCCGTCAGGACTCCAAGCCCAGTCGCTGTCAGTGTAGCCGTCAAGAACCACCGAACACTGCTGACGAAAGCAGAGTCCGAGATACGGCGTGGAGACCACGTACCGTACCACTCGCACAGCCGCGTGAAGAGCTCTTGCACGTGGAGCCTGCGAGAACTGAGCAAGAAGGTTGATGGCGAACGCGATGTCGGGACGCGTGGTAGTGGCCAGGTACATCAGAGATCCGATGAGACGGAGGTACAAGGTCACGTCCACTGTCTCCCCCAGCTGTGTAGGGTCATCCACCTTCAGGGCATCCTGCCCATCAGGTGTGAGTGGTGTGGAAGCAGTGGGCACTACACCAAGGAGATCGCTAAAGCGCTCCCCCACGACTCGTGCGTATCGGGCCTGATGCAGCAACAGTGTGCGATGTCTGCGATCTCGCACAATCTCCATACCAAGAAACACCGATGCAGGACCGAGGTCCTTCATCCTGTAGGCGGTCTGCAGGACAGCCTTGGCCTCCTTCACGGCCTCCAGTGACGGAGACGCGATCAGAAGGTCATCAACATAGACCAGGATGGCGGTAAACCGCTCGGGTGTCGGTAGGATGAAGAGTGAGGGGTCTGCCTCGCTCTGTACGTATCATGCGCGAGTCAAGGTGCCAGTGATCTCCCGGTTCCAACACCGTGGAGACTGCTTGAGGCCGTACAAGGACTTGCGCAAGCGCCAGACCTTGTCACCGTCCTCAAAGCCAGGTGGCTGAGCCACGTAGATCTCCTCATCCAAAGAGCCATGGAGGAACGCGTTGTTCACATCCATCTGGTGTAGTTCCCAGTCATGCTGAGCTACTACACCGAACAGAGCTCGTGCTGAGGTCATGCGGCCGACAGGGGCAAAGGTGTCAATGTAATCAACTCCCTCAATCTGAGAGAACCCCTTGACGACCAAGCGGGCCTTGTAGCGTTCCAGTGAGCCATCCAGCTTCACTTTCTTGCGAAAGACCCACTTGACCTGAATCGCCTTCCTCCCAGGGGGAAGGTCGACCAGCTTGTAGACTCCGTGCTCTCGGATAGCGCGAAGCTCATCCTCGCAAGCAGCTCGCTTGGCATCAGCATCCTGTGATGAGAAAGCCTCCCTCAATGTGCCCGGGTCCGGCGCCATAGAGGGGGAACTCTGCGTGGCAAGTGCACACGCCTCAGTGTCTGGCCTGACGGCCACGAGATCAGCTACTGCGTCACAGGCGATATGGAACTCGCGAGTAACCAGGTCGTGCCCTATGGGGTATGCTGGGTGTACATCTGAAAGCTCAGTGCGGACACTCAGGCCCAAGGCCTTTGTGCCTGGATCGCCGCTCGCGATGCTGCGAGAGGAACGTCTGGGTCCAGAACCCGACGCTCGCTGAGCTCTAGAATCCAGTGGTCGAAGGCGACCACTGGACCACAAGGCTCACGGGAGTAACCAAAGGTCGAGGGGCGCACCTCCGGCTCAGGAACAGGTACGACCACAGGGACAGGTACGACCACAGCTAGTGAGGGCTGAGACGAGGCAGTCGGAGATGCCGTACGCGGAGATGCGTGTGTGGGGGACACTGAGCTGGGGATGACAGCGGGCAAGGCTGGCCCGGACACTGAGACAGGAGTGTCAGCCGACGTAGAGACAGGAGTGGGCTGGGCTGGGTCAGACGCTGGAACATGGGTGCTAGTGGACACAGAGGGTGATGCAGGAGGACGCGAGGGAGCAGCGGTACCTGTGGTGTGCGAAGCAGGCTGGACAGGTGGGATCTCTGGACCAACGGCAATGATAGCCGGATCATCAAGTGCTGGAGATCGAGAGGGGACTCGAGCGGACACATCAGCCTGGCGAGGAATGGTCGCTGGCGAAGACGTCTCCCCCATCCGCTGAGGACCCTCACAGGAAGGGACATGAGATGCAGAGAGCGCTGTGATCGAAGTCAGATCACGGTATGTGAGTGACTCAAAAAACAGCGCGTCACGGGACTCAATGACACGACGGTGAGTGGGGTCCCAAAAGCGCCAGGCCTTCGACCGCGGGGAGATGCCAATGAAGGCACACAAGCGACCCCGAGGGGAGACCTTGGACCCCTGCTGGTCCTCCGTGTACCATACGGAGGCCAGGGATCCCCAGACCCGTGCGAGACGAAGATCAGCACGGTGGCCAAACCGGAGCTCGTACGGTGTAACATGATCCGGAAGCGGACCATGCGGGAGACGGTTCCAGACCCACGTCATGTAGGCGAAGCCCTCGAATGCGAAGGACTGAGGGAGACCGCACTCAGACCGCATGGCGTAGACCGCATCCTCCATGGTGCGGTTCCAGCGCTCAGATACACCGTTCTGCTGTGGGGTAGCAGGAGCGGAGACCTGGTGAAAAATACCGTGCTCAGCAAAGAAGGAGTCCATCTCGCCGAGAAACTCGCCGCCGCGATCCGAGCGAAAGTTATGTAGGGTGTGGCAAGACTGACGCTCAGCCATCACGAGCCAGAGCCGAACGGCAAGGGCGGCATTGCTCTTCTGACGCAGCCTTTAGACCCACTGCATCCGGGTGAAGTCATCGGTCAGCGTCAGAACATACCAGCCCCTCTCGGACAGCGACTCGACCGGGAGAGGACCAAGCAGGTCTGAGTGGACCAACTCGAGGGGCCTCAGTGCTTGGGAACGCGAATCAGGGTAAGTGCACCGGTGCATCTTACCCTGAGCGCAAAAAAGACAGTCGGTCTTGGGTGGCTTCTCGAAAGAAGCCACGTCAAGACCAAGAGCGGGCTGTGTCCGGATGAGCTT
>SZWC01011583.1:17151-43569 GCA_023375785.1 Penium margaritaceum | reverse complement strand
GAACACTCGGCATCAGAGGGACGCTGAGCCGTCAGTGGGGAGGAACGACGTACATCACAAAGGTGAGACTCATGAATCCAGTCAGTGCAGTCAGGCCCATCATCATCACATGCGGACTGTGCTCCCCCACACGTGTCATCACGAGTCACGAGGACGGACGAACAAGCAGTCTGTGACCCACTCGACGATGACAACGCACTTGCACCTCCCTGAAAGCGAAGCGCCAGAAGATGACGAAGCTCGGCGATGGTGCGGTCACGTGGGTCTGGATCACTGCTGCTCGCCAGTGAGGATGCAAGAACAGCTACAATCGTAGTCGCCGCGCGTCCAGAGGAGTGTGCGGTTGACGTGCCGGACGCGGTGCGAGCGGCATGGGCAGCCTGAAGTCCGCGAGTGATGCGCTCCCAGTCGAGCGGCTACTGGCACTCGGTGTAGCAATGGGCACCTCCACAGTTGTAGCAGTGCACGGAACGGCCACTGCTACCACTGGATGACGGCTGCTGCTGACCCGATCCGTGCTTCCTATTCTTCTTCTTCCCCTGGGCAGCTGCTGCAACGCCCTGCGTGTGCATGGGTTTAGACGGGGTCGAAGAGGAGGAGGAAGATGAGGTCGTGATGGAGGAAGGTGAGGGTGACTTCAGGAGGGAAGATGGTGGTGAGGCGAGGACTGCTGCAGCGAGAGAATTCTCCTAATGTGCTACTGCTGCCTCGCGGGCCGACGTCACCTGGAGGAAAAGCTGATGGACCCACGAGAGCAGCTGCAGGGTGGCTGAGAAAGGCTCGAGAGCAGCGTCGCTGTACCGTGTGAATATGTCGGTGTACTCCAGGCGAACTCCGAGCATGATCGTCCGAAGCGCCCACAGCTGTGTGCCCCCTGAGGTCCCCACGCGCGTGTAGATACGCATGGCGCGTCGCCAGTAATCCGCTGCAGGCTCCGCTGGTCCTTGACGGAGAGAGTGAAAAGCACGAATGTGTGACGCGCGCGTGGCGTGCGTCTCTGCGGCCAGTAGGGACAACGCCAGATCCCAGCCTCCACGAGGATCAGCGCCGGTGCCTGTGCCAGCCTCGCCAAGGAAGGGACGGAAGTCAACGACAGTCTCGCGTGGCATGGCGTAGAGAAGCCCTCGCATGGCCCGGGCTGCTGTCAACACCTGTGCTGGATCTGTAGACTGGTATGGACTGTGGTAGTAAGGCCAAACTCCCTCAGAAGTGGCCCACACCTGAAACAAGATCTCCCAGCAGTCGAATCCATCCTCGCTGATGTACCGTGGAGGTGGTGCCTCAAAGTCCTTTGGCTGCCGCTCCGTGGGGAGAGCAGCCACAGGCTGAGGAGGGCGAGTGACGGGAAAAACTCCTGGAAGGGGGTGATCACTTGGGAAGTCAGGTGACAATCGTATCGGGGACACGGGTGGAGGTCGGATACTCGTCTGCAGCTGACGGAGGCGCTCCTGTAGAAGACGAATCTCCCGCTCCTGGGGGTCATCCTCAAAGCCTGGCATGAATGGCTCGTCATCAAGAAGGTCCTCAGGTGGTGGGGAGACCACACCAGGAGGTGAAGCGTACGCGACACCTGTCACGGGCACCTGAGCTGAGTGCTGGGTGGAGGCTGCAACGCCGGCAGCTCTCTCAGAAGTCCGCGGAGGAGCCGTGGACTGAGCGCGCAGGAGCTCAGTCAGCGTGCGGATCGCGTCAGTCTGCTCTCGCTGCAGACGACGCATCTCCTCCTGCTGGCTGCGCAGGTCCTCAATGGCCTGTAAGCGAGGGCTCAGTACCCCTGAAGAAGAGGAAGAGGGATCACCTGGTCCCTTGTCCTTGTCGTCGGGCGAACTCATGTCGCCGCTCACTATGGGACGACAGGTCAAGTTTGCCAGATTTCAAAACCGTCTGCATTTCTCGGGGAGTTGAAACGCTGGCAACTTTTGACTTTTCGGTTGAAAATTTGGCTAAGTGTAATGCTGACGTCAGCAGGTGGTTGCTGACGTCAGCAAGACCTGATGACGTCAGCAACGAACAATGCTGACGTCAGCTCGTCCCGTCTTTTTTTTCCTTTTTCTTGTCACGGTTCTGCTGCTGCGCGGTGGCGCGCGACAGCTCTGCGGAAGCTGTGCAGTAGCTTCCGCCCAGCTGCTGCTGCAGCTGCGCTGTCAGCTACAGCAGCAACAGCGTAGCTGCGTGTGCAGCGGTGGCAGCGGCCGCTGCGCTGCCGCTGCTGCTGCTACGCGCGGCAGCTGCTACTGTGCGCGGCGCTGCTGCTGCGCGCTGCAGCTGTTGCTGCCTGCCGCCACCGCACGCTGCTGCTGGCTGCCGCCGCCTCGCGCTGCTGCTGCTGCCACTGCTGCGCTGCTGCAGCTGCCGCGACTGCCGCTGCTGCTGCTGTGCCGCTGCCGCTGCTGCGCTGCTGCTGCCGACGCCGCTGCTACGCTGCTGCTGCTGCCGCTGCTGCCACGCTGCTGTGGCGGCCGCTGCTGCTGCGCTGCTGCTGCGCGGCTGCCGCCGCCGCCTCTGCTGCTGTTGCTCTGCTGCTGCGGCCGGGGGGAGGGGGGGGAAGTGGCGGCTGCACGCAACGCAGCCGCCACACACCTCTGCGTGGCGGTACCCGCTGCTGTTGCTGCCTCAGCAGCTGCGATCTCACGTGGTGGGTGGAGTACGCGGACGGCGAACGGCCGTCTCCAGCAGGTCCCAGAAGATCTGCTGCAGCGGTGACTCTCACTGCTGCTACTCTGCTACGTCTCTCCTGCGTAGCTCAGTGAGATCTGTCTCACTGCTCTGATACCAAGAGAAAGTGCGTAGAAGCTTCCTAGCAACGCGGCCGCTGACCGGGCGTCAGTGCCTAGTCAGACGGTGACGACAGCCACAGGTCGTACACGCAACGGCAAGGGTTTGGCTAGGAGACACAAGTTAGAGTGTTAGAATGCTTCAATATAGCATATGCAGAGAGAAATGACAACTGACAGGTCCAGGGCATAAATACCTGCCGCGGCGCACGGCGGGTGTCGCACGCGGCAGTCCAAGAGCTGTCCTAAAACCGACCCAAAAACACTGTTTTGGCCGTAACTCTGCGCACACATGTCAGAATCCTACGCCGTCTGAACCTAGATGTGCAGAATCAAAAGACGCACGCAACGACTGGTCACATGCATGCATCCATTGACTGACAGCGAGTATACAATGCAAAAACATGCAAATGGGCCTCATGTCCAGTCCGCCGAAAGGCGCCTGCAAGACGTAGAAGACCCAGCAAGGAGTCCCGGTGACATCTGGGTCTCTGGAACAGTGGTCGGTCAGCTCCAGACGGGTAGCCCGCCGCCTGTCGTCACGCCGGTGTCACCAGGGCCGCCTGCCTCAGGGATCTGCACGAGTATGGACACGGCCGAGTGGTCACAGTAAACTGTACAGGAACGGCACAAAGCACAACAGAAAGGTGTTGCTCACATCCATCTGATGCAGCTCCCACCCGTGCTCGGCAACCAGGCTCAACAACGCCCGGCTAGTGGAGAATTGACTGATCGGGGCAAAGATCTGGTCATTGGCGACCCTAGAGACCTGGGTAAATCCCTTGGCAGAAAGACGAGCCTTGTACTTGCCCTGGTATCCGTCTGGCTTCCACTTTAGCTGGAGGACCCACTTACCACCGATGGCCCTTCGGCTCGGGGGAAAGTTGATAAGCTTGTAGACATGATGGACCCGAATGGCGGCAAGCTCGTTGGTGCATGCAGCCTCCCAGTGTGGGGCCTCGGGAGACACCCGAGCCTCACATTGGGTTGTTGGGTCCTCTGGTCACTCCGTGGAGTAGACAATGAGGGTGTGGCGTCTCACACCCCAGGTGGCACGCATGTGAGCGTAGCCGCGACGGCACGTTTGTGCTGCTGATGGAGCAATGCGTAGCTCAAGACCAACCCGGGATGCAGGTCAGTGGCGACAAAAAATGTGGCCAAGCCATGCGCCTTGGTGCCAGGGTCCCCACTCACGATTGAGGGAGTGGGTCTGGTTGGAGGCAATGAGCCTCGTGGGTGACACAGGGTCATGGCACGAGAGGGTGCAAGACGGCGGCCTGAGTGCTCACTGTTGGCCTGGGTCGGAGGCTCCCGCACGGACCACGTGTGTAGCGTGCCGGCATGGATGGAGCGGCCGGCCCGGAGGGGCTGGCGGAAACGGACAGGGCTGTCAGAAGAATGCAGTGAGCGAAGACAACAATGGTAGAAGCAGGCAGAAGTAATGGGACATACACGAGCACGTCAGCAGAATGACGAAGGCAGAAGGGTAGGAGACGTTCCAAGAAGTTAGATGCAGGCCTTGAGGATGAGCGAGGTACTGAAGAGGGAGACAGGATCCAGCAAGAGAAAGTGAGAGCAGAGCGTGTGATGGATCGATACGTGCTACGTGAACGATCAAGGATGACGAGGAAAAAAGGGGGTATGAGCGGAGAGTGGTCAGTGAAGGCAGAATGAGCGAGGAGCGAGCAGAGCGAAGACACGGCGGTGAGGCTGCGGAACCAAAGGCAAACAGGATGGAAAGAACTGTTTTAGTTAAACTCGAGGGATTGAACATCCTCAGTGATAAACAGCAGGGCAGGATAAACGATTACAGCAACGGCTTCTTTCCGCTATCCGAACGCGGATGACAGGTGTCACTTAATGAGGGGATGACTTGACGGTGAGTCCCGAACGGTCGAATGACCAGAGGACCGTTAGTCAAGGTGGTTTGGTGGCTGGACCTGAACCGTTATTGAGACCATTTTTTATGTTCTTTCTTCTCTTGTCAAGGCTTCATTCCAACACCCCCCTTGAAGCTTGGCAAGAGATGAATTGTGGTCTGGAGCTGTTGGGACAGGACTGGGAATCAGTAGTAGCGCTCCCAGTAGTCTACCCCATTGGAGGAGGTAGGAGATTGAGGGGTGCGGGGCCGCTCTTCAATTGCCCTCAATTCTGCTTCTTCCTCATTTTTCCTGTGATCTCTGATGAAGGGTTGCAGCTGAAGACGTTGTTTCTCCATAAGTTCGCTGTATGGAGGAGGATCAAGAGGAGCCGGACGTGGTTCAGGGGACTCTGCTCCTCTTTGGTTGTAGTAGTTCCTGATTGCTTCGATAGTCCGAGGAAGAGGTTGATGTCGATGTGCTGCTATGATGGGTGGAACTCTTCATAGGTGGTCATATAGAGAAGCCCGCGCAGTTGGGTTTGGGTGACCGCACACTTCCGTCGTCCTCGTGCAGTTCTGTGGGCTTCTCCGCTTCCGATGTGGCGTAGTACATCAAGGAGGTTGAAACCATATATGTCCAGGGTGGATATTTCACGTTGAAGTTGACGTCGCCATTGTGCAAAGTTGTGGCTCCCATCGTTGTTGAAGCAAAGCAAGTCAACGTGGTGATCCATGGAGGCAGATTCATTAAAGAGAACAATGGTGCGTCGTCGCTCTTCCATGTCGGGCAGATAGAGACAGGAAGGAGAAGAGTCATGTGCTGTAGTAGAGCTGTTGCTGGCGGGGACGCAGGTGCAGGAGCGAGGGATGGTGGAGGATGCTGTGGTGGAGGATAGTGTGTACTTGTGTAGGTTTTGGTGTAGACACGGGTGATGGCAGTGATGCGAGGTGGAGGGATCATGAGAAGAGGCATGTTGATGATATAGGTGACAGTTGATGAGAGCGGAAGGGGCGCAGCCGCGTGCGTTGCGGAAGTTTCGGCGTGGGTGCAGGTCATCACGAAACAGGCAATGCAACTGGGCGGATCCTTGTGCCGAGCGGATTGACGAAAGCGGATGATGGCAGAGGAACAGATGATGAAGGAGTGGGTCCAGGGGCAAAACCTCGTGCGTAACAAAAAAGAGAAATAGAATGTGACAAGGGGAAGGCAATTGCCAACGCGCCGCAAGAAATCTGCTGCCAGCGTGGGTGCAGGTTGCTTTGAAGCGGACAGCTTGCCTGTACAAATCCTTGTACTGACGACAGATACGGAAGCTTGCGGATGACAAAGAGGCGAAGGATGATGATAGGATCTGGGCGCAGGGGCGAGCCGTGTGCACTGTGGAAATTTCAGCGTGAGTGCAGGTCGTCGCGCAACGGGCGATGCGACCAGGCAGATCCTTGTGCCGAGCGGAGAATGATGTTGGAGGCGGAGGAATGACTGATGACGGAGGGGGCGCAGGGCCGAAATCATGTGCGCTGCGAAGCGATGCTGATGGGAATGATGATGACATTGAAGTTGATTCAAAAGCAATTTGAAGGAGGCAGAGAAAGCTGAGATGAGGCTCATGCAAGAGTAGGCTGGAGGAGACGGAGGACACTGATGGGTGATGAGGAGAATGTGCGGAAGCTGATGGCGATGCGAAAGGAAGTTCATGAAGCAGCGATGGCAATGGAAGGCAGAGGAAGCAAAAGTGTAGGCGACAGTAAGCGCGAGTGAGGCAACCAGCTGCTCTACTGTCAGGAGAGTGACGGCTTGTCTTGGCAGCGAGACGAAGTTGGTTGCAGTGAAGGAAGTAATGCGATGAGCAGTGACGTTGGTCCATGGATGTCAGGAGAGTTACGGCTTGTTCCCCAGTTTGCTCGAAGTGTGAGTAGGAAGACTGGTGGTGTCCGATGTCCTGACAGCAAATGACAATCTGCAGCCAGTGATGGTGTGAAGAGGCGGTGCGAGAGGACGGCTCGAGAAGATGACGGTAATGAGGCGGATGTAGGTAGGGCAGATGGAGCAGATGAGGCACATGGAGTAGATGAGGAAGATGAAGGCACTTGCGACGACTGAATGACGAGAGAGGACAGGTGGCGGGCGGCAGGAAGCTTCTAGGAAAACAACGGCTCGAAAGCTGTTTTGAGCTGTTATCGACGTCGCATCACCAACTGTTGGCCACGGGCGTGGACTTGGGCGCAGGACTCGGTCGAGGTGATGAGGTGCTGCTTCCGTCTGAGGAGCAATTGAGGGAGTGCTGCTGATGTCAGTTGCTGGCAAAGCTGAGCGGCGCAAGTTGGCGGCGACTACGGCAGATGGGAGCTAGAGAGAGGAGCGAAGTAATGGCAATAGCGGAGCGATGAATGGGTCATGGGGCACCAGGTGATGTTACCTGATGCTCTGATGCCACGTCAGAAAAATGCAGTGAGCGGAGACAGCAATGGCAGAAGAAGGCAGAAGCAATGGGACATACACGAGCGAGTCAGTGGAATGACAAAGGAAGAAGGGCAGGCGATGTTCCAAGAAGTTAGCCGTAGGCCTTGAGGAGGAGCGAGGTACTGAAGAGGGAGACAGGAGCCAGCAAGAGAAAATGAGAGCAGAGCGTGTGATGGATCGATGCGTACTGAGCGAACGATCAAGGATGACAAGGAAAAAGGGGGTATGAGCTAAGAGTGGTCGGCGAAGGCAGAATGGGCGAGGAGCGAGCAGAGCGAAGACACAGCGGTGAGGCCGCGGAACCAAAGGCGAACAGGATGGAAAGAGTTAGTCTGGTAAAACTCAAGGGAATGAACATCCTCGGTGATATTCAGCAGGATAGGACAAACGATTACAGCAACGGCTTCTTTACGCTAGCTGAACGCGGATGAAAGGTGTCACTTTATTAGGGGATGACATGACGGTGAGTCCCGAACGGTCGAATGACCAGAGGACCGTTTGTCAAGGTGGTTCGGTGGCAGGACCTGAACCGTTATTGAGACCGTTTTTGACATTCTTTCTTCTCTTGTCAAGGCTTCATTCCGACATGGGCAGCCGGCCCGGAGGGGCCGGCAAACACAGGCGGGGCAGCCGGCCCGGAGGGGCTGGTTGACACGGACGGAGCGGCTGGCTCAGAGAGGCCAGTGGACGAGAACGGGATGGTCAACTCAGAGGGGTGAGCAGACATGGACGAGGCAGCTGGCCCAGAGGAGCCAGTGGACATGGGCGGGGCAGCCGGCCCGAAGGGGCTGGCGGACACGGGCAGGGGCAGCCGGCCCGGAGGGGCTTGCGGACACGGACGGAGTGGCCGGCTGAGAGAGGCTAGCGGACGCAGATAGGGAGGCCGGCTCAGAAGGGCAAGCGGACACAAACGGGACGGCCGGCTCAGCAGGGCCAGCGGACGCGGACAGAGCGGTCGGTTCAGAGAGGCCAACTGACGCAGACGGGAAGGCCAACTCAGAAGGGCCATTAAACGCGGATGACGAAGTTGGCCTGGAGGGACAGGCAGACACGGGCAGGGCAGCCGGCCCGTGAGGACCGACGGGCGCAGACGATGTGATGCCCAGAAGCGGCTGGACAGAGGACAGACCCACCACTCCCCCACGTGACGGGAAAAACATCGATGCGCTAAATCGAACGAGGTCGCGAGGAAACAGGTCCTCAAAGAAGAGAGCATCCCGGGACTCGATGATGCAGTGCCGGGAGGGATCCCAGAAGCGCCATACCTTCTCCTGACGCGAGACGCCAATGAAGGTACAGGGACGGCCGCGAGGCTCGAGCTTGCCGCCCAGGTGTGGTGAAGGAAACCACACGATGGCCACGCAACCCCAGATGCGAGCCGGGCAGAGGTGAGCCCGCTCGCCACACTAGTGCTGGTATGGTGTGGACTGACGGGGAAGGGGTCCGTGGGGAATCCGGTTCCAAACCCACGTCATGTATGTCATGGCCTCAAAGTAGAAGCCATCACACAGTCCGGACTCGACCCGCATGGTGCGGACGGTGTCGGCCATGGTGTAGTTCCACCACTCAGAGACGTCGTTCTGGGCTGGCGTGTAAGGCGTCGACGTCTCATGATGGATACCACAGGAAGCGAGGAAGAGCGTGGTCTTCCCCGTAAACATGCCATTGGGATTAGAGCGAAAGTGGCGGAGAGGGTGACTACACTCGCACTTCGTACGGAAAATCCAGTCCCAAATGGTGGGGGCAACATCGCTCTTATGCCAAAGACAGAAGACCCATCGATAGCAAGAGTAGTCGTCCGTGAGGGTTAAGACATATCGTCCGTGCTCCCCGACGGACTCTGTCGGAAGGGGACCCATGACATCAAAGTTGACCAAGTCCAGCGGGCAGACGGAGGAGAGGTGGACAGGGGGTAGGTGGACCGGTGCATCTCCACCTGAACACACTCAATACACTTAGTGGGACACGGCTAGATCAAGGCCCTTGGCTGGCTATGTGTGGAGCATGCTGTCAACAGCGGTAGAGTGGACGTGACAGAGGTGGCGGTATAGGAGACATGTGTGCTGCGCAGAGAGTGTTCTAGTAATAGACACGTGGCCTGTGTCAGTCGATGGGTAGGAGACACAGGGAGACGCGGACAAGTGCGGCACATGCCACAAGTTGCCACTGGCGGTGGCATGTAGGACGGCCGCAACGACACAGTGCCAACACTACGCGAGTATAATGCGTCCATGCTCATGCGGTCAAGGAAATTGAGGGACAGGAGGATGAGCTCAAGACCAGAAACAAAGAGGACATCGGTCACAAAGAGATCCCCAGCGGGACCATGGAAACGAACCACACCAACACCGCGAACGGATAAGACCTGACCAGAACTTGTCCAAACCCCAGAGACATCGGTAACGAGACCAAGGAAACTGAAGACCTCACGCGAGGCCGTCATGTTATGTGTGGCCCTGGAGTCGATGATCCAGGTCTTGGCAGAGTCCTTGACCGTTGTCGCCAGGTTGCTAACGGTAACATGGCAGTGGGCGAGGGACGCGAACGTAGTGGATGGGGGTGTAAACCGGGACTGCCAGTCATCTAGCCAGGTGACATCATCACAAAGAGGACCAGGTTGGGAGGGCATGATAGAGAAGGGAACGGACAAGGTACAGGGCACGACCGCAGCACAGACTCTGTCATGCATGGCAGGACAAGCTGACCAGCGACGACGCAACTCGCACTTCCCTGGGGAGGAGGGCTAGGCAGTCCGAGCTGGAGTGCAATAAACTGCTCCAACTGACGCTCGTGGGTGGAGGGTCCAACGGAGAAGACCAACTACGATGTAATAGCACCAGATTCCGGGAAGGAGGAGGAAGGCGCCGGTGACGGAAGAGCGGATGCCGATGGCTGAGAATGATGCTGTGGCTGAGCTGTTGAAGGGTGAGAAGGAGCGAGTGGCACGGATATGGTAGGAGCAGCGACAGTCACGGTAGCAGTGGTGAGGCGACGCTCATGCTGGCGATGCATGGTGGCGATATAGCACGCCTCGTCTGTTGAGAGCGGACACGTATGCCACCCGTATCCTGGCTCGCCATAGGTGTGGCAGACTAAGCTGCCCCCATTGGATCCACTCAACTGTTGTTCTGGGCCCTTGCCCTTTCTTCTTGCCGGATGATGAGGCATAGAGGACGCAGCTGCTACGGGGGCGGCAACAGCCACCGACGGGACGGTAAGAGAGGCGAGGGCCTCTGTGCGCTGGATGCGGCACTCTTGACAAGCCTCCTTGATGCGGAGAAAGAGCTCGTATGCACAGGGTGTGAGGGTGTCTTGGACAACCATCACGGCGAGAACGTCCTGGGTGTAATGGACGACGACGTCGGTGAACACGTCAATTGCGCCATGCTTGATGGTGAGGAGCGTGGATAGAGGGGATGATGCAGTGTCTCCCAGGCGGCGAAGGATGTCCTTTGCCCACTACCAATAGGAGGAGACCGTCTCGATCTCCCCCATATGGAGAGATTTGGACTCCTGAAGCAGGCGACTGGTCTCTGTCTTGCTGGAAAGGCGATGAGGGCGCGTGAGGATGTGCCATGCCGTTGCAGGGTCGGGGAGGCCACTAGTGGAGAAGTCACCAAGGAAGGGCTCGAGAGCAAGACGTGAAGCCGGAGGGGCGACGGGGACGAGGACATGTACAGCGCGACTAGCATCATACACCTGGTCAGCCTCGGCGGAGTCATAGGGAAAGACATAGTATGGCCACAGGCCCTCACCCTGTGCCCAAATACGGAAGCTGAGCTCCCAGCTTTGGAACTATTCGCCAGGCTAGAGTGGTTGGGGCGGTGTTTCAAAGTCCTTTGGCCTATGGCCAGCACTAGAGCGGGACCTAGGACACATTCTGCCTTTGGTCCTGGGTATGCTGCTACACCAAATACTGTGTAGCAGAGGAAACAGTGGGATGAGCATGCTCGGGTGGAAGGAAGGGCGTTGACTGCTGATGCTGCTGCTGCTGCTGTTGTAGCTACGGCTGCAACAGCTATGTCGGCGATCGTAGTGCTGCTAGCTGCTGCATCAGCGTTGCGAGCTGCTGGAGTATGGTGGCTAACGAATCTGTAGAGCTAGCAAGGCCGATGACATACCCTACAGGGTGTTGGTGCTCTTGCGGTTACTATTGCTACTTATGTTCCAGTTGCTGCTGCTGATGCTACTGCGGCAGCCGTTGCTACTGTAGTAGTGACTGCTACTGCTACTGCTCTTGCAACGGCTACTACTACGGCTGCTGCTACTACTGCTACTAATGCTTTTGCTATTGCAGCGGCTACTAATAAGGCTATCGTAGCGGCTGTAACTATTGCTGGTGTAGTGAGGGCAGTTGCTGTTGCTATTGTTGCTACTGTAGTTACTGCAGTTGCTACAGAGAGGGGGGACCAATGGGTCCTCTTGCAGAGGAGGACCCCTCCTCACTTTCAGCCATGGTTTCCTTTGATTTTTTTGTTTTTTCTTTTGTTGCGTTAAACTTGTTGGTGACATCAGCAGTGACATCAACAGTGACAACGGCAGTGATGTCAACAGTGCGGCTGATGTCAACAGGGACATCCGTAGTGATGTCAGCTGAAGGTGGCTGACGTCAGCAGTGGCTATCGTGCTTTTGCTATAGCCACTACTATGTTAGCTGCAATGTTGTTGGAATTGTTGCTCTGTTGATGTTAGTAGTGACATCACTAGTGACGCCAGCGGTGAGGTCAGCGATGATGTCAATGCTCGCGGCTGACGTCACTATAGCTGCTGTTGTAGTTGCCACTGTTGCTGATGTTGGAGCACTGCCATGCGCGAGTGCTGCCGTTGTTGCCGCCATTGCCGCAGTGTTTCTGCGTGCTGCTACAGCTACTGCGGCTGTGGCAGCAGCTGTTGTGGCTGTCGCTGCTGTAGTTGTGCTGCTACACACTCTTGCTCCTGCGGTAGGTCCTATTACTGCAACAGTAGCAGCGAGGGTAGGTGTGCTACCCCTAGTCCTTGGCTGTAGTGTCTTTGCGGGTTCTGCAATTTTTCTTTTTGTTCGTGGTCACTGCTTGCTGCTGCTACACCTGTGCACTGCTGCTGTAGCCACTACTGCTGCTATTGCTGCAAGCCGCTACTGATACTGTTTTTGCTGGCTGCTGCTGCTTTTGCCTGCAACTGCTACTGCTGCTGCCCGCTGCTGGCTGCTACAGAAAACTGCAGGCTGCTACTACTTCCTGCTGCTACTGTTGGCTACTACTGCTACTACCGGCTGCTATTGTTACTGCTCACTTCTCTGTGCTGGTCGTTTCTCTCTACTATTGCTGCTACCCGCTGCTACTGCTACTGCTTGCTGCTTGGTGATCACTACTCGCTGCTGCCTACTGCTACCACTGTTGTTGCTTGTTGCAACAACTGCTACTTGCTACAACAACTGATGCTTGCTAGCTGCGTGCTGCTTGCTACGTACTGCTTGCTGCGTGTTGCTGCTGCTGATATCGCACTGGCAACAGCAAATGAACAGTCACTTTCCTGGCGGTGTCGTTGCCACGTGCGTCGGCGCCGCTCCAGCGTCGGTCGGTCGTGCCGACCGCGAGTCCACCACCGCTACCACCGCCATGGGGTCAGTGCTGCCGAAAAAAAATGGTACCATTTCCCGCACGTCGAGAGCGTTTTCAAGATGCCACCCGGCGGGTCAACGCAATTGGAAAAAGCCCAGCAGCTTTCCTCCTGCACGGGCGCGTTCTGGAGACTGCCGGCGTTGACTGGACCTGTTCGCCGGTGTTTGGCTACTTCTCGCTCGCTATGATACCAAGCTGAAAAACCTAATGCAGCAGGTTGGAGCAGCAGCGTTGTTGATGCATCATGCGGGAACCCACGCTCGTTGCTTAGGCTGCCCCCTCAGTCTGCTATACCAGAGTCTAAGTCTAAGAGCTCTAGTGTTGTTACTCAGAAACACGTGCACCAGAGTTAGCGCCAGACAACAGCTGAAAATTGGAAATGACATATTAGGAATTAAGAATGAACAATAATGGGAGACCCCTTTAAGTTCTAGCTCCCCCGCAGCTCTGTAGAGCTTGTTACTCAGTTTCTAAACCAATGAGAAAAATGACGTGTTTTCAGGCAGGCAGGGTTTTCTCTGTGAGCCCTGCCAAATAGCCGACAGTCCAAAAACCGGGCGTTGTCCGTTTTGCGTGAAAAATGGACCATACCATAGTACGTACGCTGCAAACGCAGTCCTGTGGCCAGAATCACTTCGAAAAATAACAGCAATAAGTTATAGCCGCCTAAACCCAGGCAGCGTCTACGCTTGTCCCTGGTCCCAACAGTGCCCGAATGGTATGAAACTTGGACCCTTAGAAGAACATGGCGCTACAAATGCAACAGCACAGTCAGACCCAGCATTGGACGCGTGCACACAGCATATGCAGCGACAGTGACTGCCGGCGGCACGACTACCGAGGAGGTCTGCCGATGGAGCTGAGCACGTTGGAGGGAGGAGGCTCCAACAAAACGCGTGTGGGCCTCAGTGTGTGTTGGCTCCACCAGACAACACTCCAGCAGTGTGGCGTCTTGTCGCCAGACATGTGCACGCCGATGTACACAAGCCAGGAGGACACAATCGAGTACAAAGAGAGATGCGTAAAACCAACAAGGTTACATGAACTGAGCCATTATACGGGATGTTCCATTTGCTGGCATGGTTTCCCATGTGCCACCAGGTTTTCTCATATGCATGACGCGTATTGCGTCCGTTTTTACAGGCACATCAGATTGCTCCCCTGATGGTTCAAGAATAAAAAGAAAGACCGACGACGATGACCTTTTGGAAGGTCAAAAGTTCTGGAACATGGCTGCTTGCAGGGTGGCGATTGTAGACTTTGCAGTTGTGCATGGCTTTGGCCTTGCGTGGGTCCGCATAGATGCATTGATGTCTGGTGTGTGGAGGCAGTGACGAAGGGTTGTATCTGGAATATCTGTGCAGTCGTAAGTTTGAAGCTCGGGATGTGAAGCTCTCCCATGTCGTGCAAGATGAATGCTGCACACCAAGGATTACACGTAATCTTGTGGCTTATGCCACAAGATTGATTGCCAGTGAAATATGCACCCAAATGGCCTGGGATCCAACAGCTCCTCCTATAGTACTACGCGTCATCATCAAGTCAATGACCGGTATGCCGGTGGCCAACTACATGCTTTATTGGGCCCGGTCTCTGGCACAGGCACAACTGATGAGTACCAAGGCCATGTCCTGGCGGTACTTTCCGTCCCTCAGTGACGAGGTGAGAACTGCTTCTAATGTTTGTAGTTTGAATAGCATAGGTATTTCACATCAACAGTCTAAAATCTGAATTCTCAAAGTTTATGCTTGTGCAGCTCAAACGTGAGGACCCAGCCATGCACACCATGGTAGATGGACAATCACGACAAGTTCATCTGGGTATTCTTAGCTCTTGAGGCCACACGCTTTTGCTGGGACTACTCGCCCCAAATCATGACCATGGATGGAACTACTTTGAAAAATGGACACAAGAAAGTAATGCTCATAACATTTTTTTTTTACACAAATGATCATGCATGTCCCATGGCCTGGACCCTGGTTCCCGCTGAGGACAAAGAGTCATGGACGTGACTCTGCCTACAGCTGAGTTGTGTTAACTTCACCGCGTTCACTACAATCATCGTGTCTTACTAGGAGGCGGGCTTGGCAAAGGCTCTCAAGCGACATACTCCCAGCGTAATTCACACGTACTGTGCATACCATCAACAACAAACGTGTAGGACAAGTACGAGAAGAAGGCCACGTACTCAGCCCGTCATTGGGCATAGGCTCTCACACATGAACAGTTCCATTGAGCCACATGCCCTCTAAAGGCCATGAACGGTCGGACAACCGATTACCTCATCCCGGGGCCTGATGGCCAAGGTGAAATCGTGCGTCTAGGCTATGAGTTAGCAGTTTGCACAGCCCTAAAGGCCAGTGATCAGAGATGACCACCGGGCTCGCGGGGTTAGCCCGACGCTGAGGCACTCGCCTCAGGTTGCGGAGAAGGCTGTTGGGCCATAGCCTCATTGGAAGTAAGTGCATGCATGGGAGTGGGTGTGGCTGGAGAGTTTGTCACTAGCGCGGAATTGAGTATGCTAGAGGGGATTGACACTGGTACAGGATTAGCTATGCTAGAGGGGACTGACGCTCATATAGGAGCAGGTGTGCCATAGGAGACCGACACTCGCAGAGGATCAGGTGTGCCAGAGGGGACTGACACTTGTACAAGACCAGGTGTGCCAGAGCGGACTGACGCCCGTACGGGATCAGGCGTGCCAAAGGGGACCAACACAGGCTCATGATCAGGTGTGGTAGAAGGGACTGACGAGGCTAATGGACCCACATCCATGATGGCCGGATTGTTAGCAGCCGAAGACCGGACCGCAGATGAGGAGGCTCGGACGGATCCATCCGCATGACTAGACTCCCCCATCCGCCAGGAAGCCACAAAAGTATGAACGTGGTCGACGGCCAACAAAAGAATGTTGGATAGGTCGCAATAGGTGAGAGCCTCAAAGAAGAGAGTGTCTTGAGACTAGACAATACGATGACGACCAAGGTCCCAAAAGTGCCAGGCCTTTGACCACGAAGAGATTTTGAGGAAAGCACACATGCGTCCCCGAGGTGAGACCTTGGAACCCTGCTGGTCCTCGGTGTACCAGACATAGGCGAGGGAACCCCGAACGCGAGCAAGATGGAAATCGGCACGATGGACACACCATAGCTTGTACTGCATGACATGCTCCAAAAGCGGGCCATGTAGCAGGCGGTTCAAGACCCACGTCATGTAAGAGAAGCCCTCAAAGGCAAAGGACTCCAAAAAACCATACTCAGACCATATAGCACAAACAGCATCCTCCATGGTACGGTTCCAACGTTCAGACACACTATTTTGCTATGGTGTAGCAGGGGCGGAGAGCCGGTGAAAAATAGCATGCTAAGAAAAGTAGGAATCCATCTTACCTAACAACTTGCCACCATGATCTGAGTGGAACGTGTGAAGGGTATGACGAGACTGACGCTCAACAATTACCAGCCAAAAGTGGACTGCCAATGCGGCATCGCTCTTGTGGTGGAGGCTATAGACCCGTCGCATCCACGTGAAGTCATCGGTCAGGGTGAGGACATATTGACCCCGATCTGAGAAGGACTCGACTGGGAGAGGATCGAGGACGTCCGAATGAACCAACTCTAGTGGACGCAGTGCCCGTGAGGAGGAGTCAGTGTAAGTGCAGCGATGCATCTTATCCTCGCCACAAAAAAGACAGTTGGTTTTGGGCAGCTTCTCAAAGGAAGTCGCGTCAAGACCGAGGGCTACATGAGTTCGAATGAGCTTGAACACAGTGTCTGACCTCACATGGCAGAGACGAAAATGTAATAAATACTGGTGCTCAAGAGAAAGAACACCAGATACAAACACATGCGTAGAAGAGAGAGGGGGAGATGAAACAGAGGGAATGTGATGAGACACACAATAGAGGTCATCAACAACAGAGACACAAAGCATGATGGCATGTGTGTCAAGAGCATTCACTGTGGCAAAGTCGGTAGAGTGCTCAACAGTGAGATCCATCCTGGTGCATGCACAAATAGAGAGCAGGCTGAGCTTAAGAGCAGGGACAAAGAGCACGTTGGAGATGTACAAGGGGCCAAACGGATCATCAAACCGCACAACCCCAACTCCCTGCACAGGCAACAACTGACCATACCCTGTGCAAACACATCAAACAGACGTAACGGTCTGAGCACAACAAACTCACTACAACGACACGTCATGTGATGGACGGCACCAGAGTTGATGATCCAAGTGCCACTCTGCTCAAGACCAATTGTCGACACTGAGCAACATGCCACAGAACACTCTACCTCTGCGAAACAAGTACCATAGGATTCGAGACAATGAAGAACAGCACGTATCTGTGACTTGTCAAGCCAGACAGTAGTGTTAGGTCCATCCTCATCACAAGCCAAATGAGCCCCCCCACAACCATCATCACGGACAACAGATGTAGTAAGAGAAGTTGTCTCGGGACCATTCGATTGTGAAAACACACTCGTACCTCCCTGAGTACGAAGCGCTAGCAGCTCACGAAGCTCCGTGATTGTGCAATCTAGAGGGTCCATATCACCACTCCTAGAGCTCACGAAGGTGCTCCTAGAGTACACATATCCTGTCCTTGCGTGTGTCATCCTCTATCTCCTCCTTATCTCGGGTGTCAACCTATGATGAGGGGTGTTGAGACCGGGGTGCTGTGTTGGGCATAGACTACTAAACAGATGGTACAACACCAATAAATCCTCCTGGTGACTACTGTGAGAGCCTCGAACGAACCCGTAGTAACTCCGTGATTTCCTGCAATGTGTTGGTCTGTCGTTGCTATTTCCGACGCATCTCATCCTGCGACCGACAAAGATCGTCAATCGCAAGTTACTGCGACCGTGGAATCATGATTCCCGAAGAGGAGGAAGAGGAGGGGTCTCCTAGTCCTTTGCCCTTGTCACATACGGGCGCCATCCTAGTGCTTAGTATGGGACCGAACGTCAGAATGCTTGGAATAGAGAATTGACAACGTTGCTCAAGGAGTTGAAACCCTAAAAACATTGATGTTTTGACCTCAATATTTCAGCAAATGTGATGATGATGTCAGTGTGTTTTACATGAGCAAAAAATGCAAGTCCTTTTTACACCGGCGTATTTTTCGGCGACGGTTTTTTTAGTCACGCAGACTCTACGTAGGCGGTTGGGGTGGCCGCGTCACTCCTTGCTCACGAGTGTGCAAGGGCTGCATAGCCCAGTGCAACTATTACACAATGCTACATAGTTTTTACGCAACTGTGTAGCAGTGCTACGCAGCAGCACTGTTGTGCACCAACAATGATGTACAGTAGCAATGCTGCGCAAACTCCCTGTTGCTGTAGTGGAAAATCTGTCGCTGTTGCAACTGCCGCCACTGTTTTTGAGCTGTTGTAGCCACTAACATTACTGTGGTGCTGCTATTGATGTTGCTATTGTCGCTATAGCAGCTGTTATTACACTGCTGCTACGCTCCTGTTAATGCTCGCGACTGTTGATGCCGCCACTGTTGCAAGCTACTGTCACCGCTGAACAATGCCACTTCTCGTAGCCGCCGCCACTGCACACTACCACTACTCGCAGTCGCCGCCCCAAGCTGTTGCTATGAGCTCATTCTCCTTTTTTTCTTTTTTTTGTGTACAGGTTGGTAGCCACACATGGCTACTGCTACCACCTGATGCTGTTTCTGCAGCTCGACGTGGCTGCTGGAGCTCGTCACTATCGCGACTCTCCCCCTATGATGGTGGCGATTGTGTGGTGATGTCGCCGTTGATAACGTTGGCTGCAACGGGTCCCTGGATAGAGCGGCGACGGTGACTCTCATTCCTGCAGCCGGTGTTGCATCTCTGTGGCGCACCTCATCGACAGAGGTCTCGCTGCTCAAATACCATGAGTAATTGCTAGGAAGCTACCTAGCCTTACTCCTGCTGACATGGTGACATTGTCCAGTCAACTGGCGCACTAGCAAGAAAGCAGGTGCAAGAAACAGCAACGGTTAGGCAAGGGAGACGCACAAAGTCTCATAAGCTCCAATAGCTTGGTAATGTAGAGAGAGATGACAACTGACAAGGATTGGCTTTTGCACACTTCTCATTGTGCCCTATCGTGTCCCCCCGGCTTCTGTACATCAACGTGCAAATGACTGTTGATGAGACGGGACGCTGCTGGAGCATCATCTGGTGGAGTCAACACACGCTGAGGTCTGCACAAGTTTTGCAGGAACCTCTTCCCTGAGACGCTTAACGTGCTCAGCTCCATCGTGACAGAATGCGTACAAGCAGGTGCTAGGGAGTAGGGCAGAATCAACTGCAAGGGTCTGACTAGCACGACGCATCAACGCATCTGGCTGCAAACAAATGTACAAAGAGAGGTAACAACTAAGGCCTAGACAACCTAAATAGTGTCTCTGACCTAGTGGGTGTACACACACGCGGCGCACATGGACGCACTCAGCTGCACCGGTGCCCACAGCAACATACTCTGCCTCCGCAGTACTGCGTGCTATGCAGTCCTGCTTCCGACTACGCCAGTACACCACAGTACCTCCAATGAGAAAGATGTAGCCGGTGCGGCTCTTGCCATCTGGACTCCACGCCCAGTCACTGTCTGTGTACCCATCGAGCACAACGGACACCTACTCGCGGAAGCACACGCTGAAGCGTGCGGTGGACATGATGTAGCGCACACACCGGACTGCTGCCTCCAGTGTTCGTTGGCGTGGAGCCTACGAGAACCGGGTGAGCAGGTTGACAGTGAAGGCAATGTCGGGCCGTGTCGTGGTGGCTAGGTACATGAGCGAGCCGATGACTCGCAGGTACAAGGTCACGTCGACTGGCTCCCCCAGGTCGGCTGGATCATCCACCTTCAAGACGGCCTGCCCCTCATGGGTCATGGGCGTGGAGGCCGTGCGGACGGCAGCAAGGAGATTAGCAAAGTGCTCCCCCACAGCCTCTGTGTAGCGTGCCAGATGGACGTGGAGTGTGCAGCGGACACGGTCGCGTACGATCTCCATCCCCAAAAAGACAGAGGCCTCGCCAAGGTCTTTCATCTTGTACGCCGAGGAGAGAACGGCCTTGGCAGCGTTCACAGCTCTCAGGTCGGGCGAGGCGATCAGAAGATCGTCCACATAGACGAGGATGGCAGCGAGCGGTGCTGGGGACTGTGAGAGGAACAGGGATGGGTCAGCATCAATCTGAACGTACCCAACGCGTCTCAACGTACTGGTGATCTCCTGATTCCAGCAGCAAGGTGACTCTTTTAGGCCGTACAAGGCCTTCTGCAACCGGTACACAGGACCGGTGTCATCCTCAAAGCCGGGTGGCTGGACCATGTAAATCTCTTCCTCAATGTCCCCGTTCAGAAACGCGTTGTAAACATCCATCTGATGGAGCTCCGAGTCGTGCTCGGCCGCCTGGCTCAGCAGCAAGAGCGTGATCCACATCCTGCCAACAAGGGAAAAGGTCTCGATGTAGTCCACACCAGGGACCTGGGAGAAGCCTTTTGCTGTCAGGCGGGCTTTGTAGCACTCCATAGTGTTTTCTGGTTTGAGCTTCTTGCATAGAACCCACTTGGCCTTGATGGCCTTGCGGTTCTTCGGCAAGTCCACCAAGTCAAAGACATCGTGCTCTCGGATGGCATCAAGCTCAGCCTGGTAGGCAGCTCCCCACTGCTCACCGTCAGGGGCTGACAAGGCCTCAGGAAGACTGGTGCGATCAAGAGACAACGGTGGAACACTGCGTGTGGCCAGGGCATACGCCGTAGAGAAAGGGTCGACCGTCACCATGGACTCAGCGGCGTCACGAGCAAGACCGCGCTCATGAGCAAGGAGTGCCATGCCAGTGGCACAGCCAAGGTGAACCTCTGTGAGGCTGCGAGCACTCAGCTCGAGGGCCTTCTTTCCAGGGTCACCGCTGGCAACGCTGTGCGTGGGGCGAGGGCAGAGGCGTCCGCCGTGTACCCGTGTGTAGGGGTCTGGCAGGGCAGGAGTAGGGGCCGCTGCCGACTCCGATACAGGGGTGGACTGCATGGCAGGTGTGTCAAGAGAGGATGGCGCGGCCTCAGTGGCCGGGTACAGATCCACGGCGGACGCGGGCGTGTCAGTGGCCGGAGGCGGGGACAGCTCAGAGTCAGACACGGACGCGAACGTAGGATCAGGCAGGGCCTCAGACGCTGACGTGGACTGGGGATGGGGTATGGCCTCAGACGTGGATGCGGACTTGGACGCAGACTCGGATACGGGCGAGAGGGCAAAGTCAGGGGTGGGAGAGCGAGCCACAGATGGGACGGGGCTGGTGGTGCCAACGGGCGCAGCCTTTGGGGACAGTCCCTGGGGTGTCGGCACGTAGTGACCGCACTGGCGGGGGGCACTGAGCCAACCGTGATGGGCACCTCCCCCACACGACGTGGGCGGGGACACCCAGGGGCATGGGCAGCACGAAGAGCGTGGATGCGAGCAAGGTCGCGAAACGTGAGGTGCTTGAAGAAGAGAGCGTTGCGCGACTCCACGATGCGACATCTGTCAGGATCCCAAAACTGCCAAGCCTTCGACAGCGGGACCATGCCAACAAAGGCGCAGATGCAACCCCGAGGAGAAAGCTTGCTCCCTTGCTGCTTAGGTGTGAACGAGACACAGGCAAGGGAGCCCCGGGCACGGGCCAGGCGCAGATCGGCGTGACGACCGTACCACAACTCGTAGGGTGTGCGGTGACCTGGGAGGGGGCCGTGGGGAATGCGGTTCCACACCCAGGTCATGTACGCCATGCCCTCAAAGGTGAAGGCCTCAGGCATGGCGCTGTCGGCACGCATGGAATAGACCGCGTCGTCCATGGTGCAGTTCGAGCACTCCGAGACACCGTTGTGTTGTAGAGTGGCGGGAGCAGAGAGGTTGTGAAAGACACCAAGCTTGATGGAGCGTGCCATGTCCCGGAGGTACTCGCCTCCGCGGTCAGAGCAAAAGGTTTGAAGCGAGCAGTGGGATTGGCGTTCGGCCATGACGGAGACCAGCCAAAGGCAGAGAGCGATGGTGGCGTCGCTATTCTGACGCAGAATACAGATGCAGCGCATGCGCATGAAGTCATCAGTCAACGTCAGGACGTAGCGGCCGCGGTCCTCCTGAAACTCAACATGGAGCGGACCCATGAGGTCGGAGTGGACAAGCTCCAAGGGCCGACGAGCCCTGGAGACAGACTCAGGGTAGGTGGACCGGTGCCTTTTGCCTTCAGCACAGGACAGGCAGTCGGCCGTGGGCGGTGTCTCAAAGGACGTCGAATCAAGACCGAGAGCAGGTTGAGTGCCGATCAGCTTGTCGACAGCCCCTAGGTGTACATGACAGAGGCGTCGATGCAAGAGACGGTGGTGCTCAGGGGACAGAGCCCCAGTAACGAAGCCACGAGCAGTGGGAGAAAGAGGCAAGGGGGGGTACTGGCAGATGACCCAGAGATGTGATAGAGATCATCGACGACCGTCTCACTGAGGACGGTCTCCTTGGTGTCGCACACAAAGATGCGAGCATCAGCAGCTGTGTGCGTGACACTGAGGTCCATCTTGGTGCAAGCACGGACAGACATCAGGCGGAGTTCCAGATCAGGGATAAAGAGGACATCGGACATGTATACGGGACCAGCTGGCTCGGTGAACTGCACAACCCAAACACCCTGGATGGGAAGCTCATGGCCAGCTGCAGTGCGGACAGAGCGAACAGCACCAACGGGATGCAAGACGATGAAGGCGTCACGACGACACGTATGTGATGGATGGCACCAGAGTCAATGACCCAGGTGGCATTTGTGACACGCGTACAAGGGACAACGTGGCACTTCGCGACTGAATAGGGCGTGGTAGCGGGACGCTCGACGGGCGACACGGCAAGGCGAGCGGCGGAGCACACATGAGACGTGTGCAGCCAAGACACATCATCAGGTCCATCATGCGCACACGACTGGACATGGGAACCACCACAGGCATCATCAGGCAACGAGACGGACAGTCCACAGGCTGTAGAACCCCCCGGCTCAGTCAACTCACTCGCACCTCCCTGAGATGAGCGCAAGGCGAGAATTTGGTGCAGCTCAGTGATTGACCTGTCTCGGTCGGCAAGCGCCTGGTCACGAGGGTCGACTGGGGAGTCTGCTCTGGCGGCGGGCTGCTCTAAGACGGCTCGAGTAGTGGCGGCCGAGCGGGCGGTTGCGCCGGACGTTAGGCACACGTGCGCCTCGTGCGCCTGCTGCAGCCCACGCGTGATCTTTGCCAAGTCCAATGTGCGGCCCGTCAGGCGAGTGCAGTCGGGATAGGGATGGTCACCCCCGCAGTTGAAGCACATGAGCCGGTGGCCCGTTGTGCTCCCGGAGCCACTGCTTCCACCGCTGTTGCTACTGCTGCCGTCGGTGCTGCTGCTGCCGCTGACGTTAGTCGGGCCACTGCTGGTCCAACTATTGGAGCCATCGGCTGATGATCTATGGCCCTTCTGCCCCTGAGCTGTTGCCGCTGTCGCTATAGGCGGCGGGGAAGAGGACACGGCGGCAATTGCAGCTGAAGCGGTGCTCCGACAAGTGCAGTTCTTTGCGTCCATGGCGGCGACCTCCAGGAAGTAAAGTGTGGCCCAGCACAGCAGGGTCCCGTCGCTCCCCATATCTTGCAGCAGGGTCTGGTCGAAGTCGCTGAAGATGCATGTGCAGTCGGGGTGGATGCTGTAGAGGATGATGTGAGGGTGGGGTACTGCGCAAGGACATCGTCTCCCAACTCCTTGTGCAGTTTGATCGCCCGGCGCCAGTAGTCAGCTACGGACTCCTGAGCAGTCTGGCAGAGGGAGTTGAAGTCGGCGAGGTGCTTGGATGTCAAGGCCAAGGTGGCGCCCTCGAAAAGGGTGACAGCCAGTGCCCACGCTGCGCAAGGGTCAGCTCCTCAGCCTGTCAGTGGGTCGCCAAGGAAACAAATGAAGTCCTTGGTGAAGTCCGTGGCGGCCTTCATCAGGCCGAAGGCGGCGCGGACCGCCATCTGTGACTGGGTGGGGTCAGACGCCTGGTATGGGGTGAGGTAGTAGGCGAGGACCCCCTCGCTCATGGCCCACATGCGGAAGCGTGACTCCCGGGACTTGTAGTCGTTCCCAGTCCGAAAGACGGGCGGGTTTGACTCAAATCACTTGGGTGGCTTGACCGTCGGCACAGCGAAGGCCGCAGCCACTGCGGGACCGGGTGCGGAGGACGCAACCCCCTTGCCCAGGCGGGCACGCAGAGCCAGCTCCTCCAAGCTCAGAGGGCGACGAGATGAGCTCAAGCTGGCGTCGGCGCTGAAGCTAGTGACCTAGAGGGCGGCATTCACCTCACGCGTTCTGCGGCGTGCCTCCAAGCGGAGGAGGCATGCTTGCAACAACTCCTCCTCACCCTCACTTCCAGAGTCAGAGAGGGTTTCGTCTACTTCCTCAGCATTACCGCCATGAGCAAGGTGGCTCTCGCTCAGGTCTGCAGACTGATGCTGCTGCTGTGCTAGTAAGCCCCTGACAAGGTCTTGTACCTCATCGACCTGCCTCGTCAAGGTCTGGCGGCTCTCTGCCTGCAGGTCTGCCATCGCGCGCACCTGGAGCACCAAGGTCGTCGGACTGGGCGGCCGCTGCTGCTGCTGTTGCTACGGCTGCTGCTGCTGTTGCTGTTGTTGCTATTGCTACTGTTGCTAAAGCTGCTGTTACTGCTGGTGCTACTACTGTTGTGGCTGTTGCTACTGCTGTTGCTGCTGCTGCTCTCGCTGTCGTGATGCTGGCGGCGGCCGGCGTTGGCTGCTGACGGAGCTGTCCTCAGCAGCTACATCGGTGGCGGTGCTGCCGGGGGCTTGTTTTGGCATGAACGCCTCCCTTTTTTGTTTTTTCTCCTGGAAAACACCGATCACTTCGGTGCTAGTGGGGTACCCCCACCCGGGTTCTTCTCGAGGGCCTTACTTGTGGACTCCCCTTGTCCTTTTTTTTGTTTGTCTGTCTGGCTCGACCCGCGAGGCGAGCGGAGGGGAGGGGGAGGCTCGCTCCTCCCCCTCGCGCGTAGTCGGCCGGAGGCCGACGGGGGTCCGGCGTTTGGCCGGCACGCGCCGGCTCTTGCGTAGGCGCTCGGCCGGCGGTCTTTCGTGCCCTCCGTCTGCACGACAGACCCCAGCGACGGGACCCCCCCAGACGTGATCCCTTGCGTCGACAGCAGCAACTATTGTAGCAAGTACTGCTGAGGTTGCTATAGTAACTGTTGTTGTGGCTGCTACGAATGCTGTGTTGGCTACCGCTGTTACAGCTACTGCTATCGCCGCCGATGCTACAGCTGCTCGCTGCCGGTTTTGTACCTGCTCGCTATCGCTGCAACTGTCGTTGCTGCTACGGCTCTTGGTGCCACAGCCACTGCTGCCGTAGCCGCTGCTAGTGCTGCTGTCGCTGCAGCAGCTGTAATGCTGCTACAGCGCTACTCCTACGCTACAATTGCTGCTCGCGGCTGCTACATGCTGATTGTCGCTGCATGCTACCGCTGTTCGCAGTCGTCGCCGCAAGCTGCTGCTACCAGCTAATACTCCTTCCTTGTTTCTAGGGGCAGCCAGACACGGCTACTGCTGCCACTTGTTGTTGCCGCTGATGCTCGGCGTGGCTGTTGTCGCTCAATCACTGCCGCAGCTCCTCGTGCTACGGTGGTGGCGAGTGTGTGGTGACATTGCTGCTACGAACGTCAGCTGCGACGGGTTCCAGTATGCGGCGGCGGCGGTGACTCTCACTGCTGCTGCCGGTGCTGCGTCTCTACGGCGCAGCTCAGCGAGAGAGGTCTCGCTGCTCTGATACCATGACAGAATGCGTACAAGCAGGTGCTAGGTAGCAGGGCAGAAATCAACTGCAACGGTCTAACTATTTTTAAGGGCATGTAGGCCCATGCAAAAACAAACATGAGCTCTGTGTGTGAGTGCAATGCAAGACGGCAAGAATTTGGCTAAGTCTGGAACGCTGAATATAAAGAACAAGGAGGGTTTACAAAGGAGCCCCTAGCGGGCTTATATAGGGGTGCCGGCAGCTAACCGCACCGGGCCCCGTCACCCCTACTGAACCCAAATGAGTCAACAGGGAGAACACACTGCATACACCACAAGAGTAATAAAGGTGGTCTCCTCGAGGCACCGGAACAACTCTCCGAGTGCCCAGGTCTTGACCACCGGGAAAATATGAGCAGTGCCAAAACATCTCGGAATCAACGTCCAGACATCACAGACGGCTTTCCGAACATCGGAAGCCCCACAATAGCCATCGGGTCTCCTCGTCGCACCAGTACAGTCAACCGGGTGCGCGGGTTTGAACCCACCGAGAAAACTCTCCTACCTCCTGACAAGCCCACATGGCTGCCGGAATGCATCGACCGCGTCTCGCCGGCGCTGTCGTAGGTGGTGGAGAAGTCTCGGTGCAGTCCGGAGGCCCGTCGTGTCGTCACGCCCTCCTCTGCCATATACCCCAAATGTGGATACATCGGTAAACTAGTAGTGTCGGTCGTGATGGGTGGAAGCCACACAAACCAACACTCCCCCTGGCTGACATAGCCGTCCACGCCAGAACGAATGAGCGAAGGCATGGAACAACAATGCATGGCAANGTGTCCGGGTCTCGACCAACAGCTCGCATGCACATGCCACACACAGTATAGCGACACACTAAGACACACAATCACATGGTCTCCTCGTGACACTGGTGCAATGCACCAAGTGTCCGGGTCTCGACCAACA
>SZWC01011582.1:48622-60842 GCA_023375785.1 Penium margaritaceum | reverse complement strand
TGCGTTGGTGAGTAGCCGCCCTCGGTTATTCCGAGAGGTTGGGCTCGACCCCCGGGTGGCGGCACCCACTCACCCGAGCTCAATGCTCGTGGTGAGTGAGTGCTCACCGGTACATCTCTCCCTCGCTCCCCTCTCACCTCTTGTCTTGGTTCAAGTGCAAGTCTTTGCAAGTAAGTTACCGCATCCATGGCGTCTCTTGTTCCATGTGCCTGGGGGCATCACCCGTCGCAATACACACCGACTAGCAATGTAACTTCCCAGTAACTACTGGTATCAGAGCCGTGAGACGTGTTTCTCACTTCTTAGCGGTCCTGGGTCGTGGAGTTTCCGCGGTCCACGTCTTCCGTGGTCCACGTCTTACGTGGTCCACGCATCACCGCAGCTACTCTCGCAGCTGCTCACGGCCTTCATCTCCTACCCACCCATAGCAGCAGTCTCAGCTGCCCCCTTGGTCTGGTCTCTTGGGGCCTTGCGAGTGCCCTCTCGCCCACTCGCACACTCTCGTGGTCTCTCATTGCCGTAAGCTATCGGTTCTTCTCCCCGGTCCTCACACTTGGCCCGACCCCCCACACCACTCTGCGCAGCGACTCTTGGCTGACCCTTCGGTCGTCCGCGGTGCGTGGGCGGATCTGCCGTCACTCTCTAAGCTCTGTGAGCTATCATCCGGCTGTTGCGTTCTCCTTGCAGCTGCTCTTGGCTGCCACTCACGGTCTTCTGCGGTCTTGAGCGTGTCTACCGCATTTCTCGCTTTGCTGTGAAATGCCATCTCTCCTGGCACCCGCACCCCACCCGACCGCCTCACGTGTCTTCACAGCCTCTCTTGGCTGCCGTCGAGGTCACCCGTGGTGCTTGTGTGCATCATTCGTCCTCTCCTCCTACACCGCACTCTCTTACTACGTCCTGCTTGTCTCTCACGCACCTGTTCTGATCCACTGTTGCCCGCCGCAGCCCACTGCTGCCTGAGGTGCTCGTGAGGTGTGGATATCGCTCTCTGCCGACAATCCTCCAACATCTCCCTGCAGTGCACTCCTGGGCCACTCATTCCGTGTGGCTCCCTTTCCTGTCCTCTGATTGAGACGTGTTCCTTCTGGCAGCGCTCATATTCCCCCCTGTAGTTCAGTTGCATCTACAGCTGCAACAGTCACCCTGGATTCTTCACCACTCGACGGACCCCATGACGAGGAGCTTGACTCTCCTCAGGCTGCCGCACGTCATGCTGACTACGGGTGGGAGGCTCCAATACACTACAACCCTCCTACACCCCCAGACTACGATACACCCCTCTGGTTTCGCATGCTCGACTCCGACTACTGGCAATGGGATCTACAGAGGGAAGCAGTTGCGCGCGAGGAAGAGATCAACCATCAAGTGTATACGGCGGATGATCTACCGCCGTCTCCTCCTTGCCCTACAACCATGCAACCCGCAACCGGCACTCTGCCATCCACATCCTCATCCACTTCTAACACCACTGTCGGCCCGTCTCCCGCTGCCGCTACATCTGCTGAATCGACTCCAACCCCATAGGTGCCACGCGTCGTCCCTGTGCTTCCTGTGCACACGAACTCCATCGGCCTTGCAGGGGCTGTGCTTGACGTAGGAGCAAGGGCGGCAGCAATCTTTGCTGCAACTGCCCGTGCTTGCAGGGCGCCCACTCAGACTGCCGTGGGGCGGGCAGCAGACGCATACGCCCACGCAACAGCCTCACTCACGCTGCTGGCAGTAGCTGCAGCAAACATCGCCACCCAGACCACGGCAGCAGCAGCCTCCATAGCAACTGCAGCCTCATCCACAGCTGACGCTACTGCAGCTGCCTTTGGTTCCATCCGCACCTCCACTGCATCAGCTGTCCTGACTCCCACAAGTGCTCCACGGGAGCTGACACAACACGTCACCACAGGGGTCCTTGTGGCATCTGCATCTGCAGTAGTGGCCGGAGCCACGGTCACCGGCCTTTTGTGCCTGACTGTGGCGGTTGCAGGGTGGGTGGCAGTGCTCTTCTCCTCAGCAGCAGCTGTGGTGGCTCCTCTCTTCACCCTTCTGCCATGTCACTAGATCGGTGAGACCATCCCTCACCCTGACTTCTTCCTCTTCTCATTTTCTCTCCTTCCTCATCTAAGTCCTATCTTCCCCCTTATGCTCTAATTCTCTCATCATGCCTGGACGAGAAGATAAGCTAGAGGCCCTTCAAGCCGCCCTTAGTGAGGCTCAAGCTGAGCGCCGAAAGACGCAAGATGAACTTGAGCGTGAACGTGATGCACAACAGGAGCTAGCCGCCTCAGTAGCTGTATTAGTGTTCGAGCGTCTCCGCTCTATCCCAGCCTTTGCTGCAGCCCTTCCTGCCAACAAGTCAGTGTCTACGAGCTCATCAGCACCGCCGAGTGGTGGTACAACCAATGCCTCCTCTTCCTCTCCTTCCACTGGGACAGCCTCTGCTGGTGCTCTCCCACCAGCGCGTCAAAAGGACTTTGAGACACCGCCACCTCACTTCACCTCAAAGCTCACCTTCACCTCCTGGGAGACACGCTTTAGTGCGTGGGCTTAGGGTGAACTGTTGTGGGAGTACTACTCCCCTGCTAAGCCGCCGTTTGTGCCCTAGCCAACGGAAGCTGCCCGTGCTGTACGGGCACTCATCAATGCCGGTCCCGAGAACCTCCTCGATGACATCGGTACATACAATGCCGACCCCATCCGCGGTGCCACTGCAGACTTTGTGGGTGCTTATGCACTCATTCGCCGCAGGAAAACTGTCACTGGGCATGCTGCTCAGAGTGCTCTCACCGTGCAGTTCAACACCTTGCAGATGCGGGCGGACGAGACTGCAAATGAGTATTGGGCACGCAGTTTGCGTCTGCTGAGGGACCTTGGCAAAGCTGCTCCAGGTCCTCTCTCTGCCTGTCTCTATATTGTCGGTGGCCTCATCCCTGAGCTATCTGATCTCTATCTTCATGTCTCCCAGGCAGAATTCAAGCGTCTTGCGTCTGCACCTGTCCCTGCCGATGCCCCACCGGGCATTGGCCCTTTCTTTGACTTCACTGCTGCACGTCTCACTGACTGGTGGAACTCCCTCCACAACAAACGCATGCATCGCGCCGCCATCGCAGCAGTCACTACATCCTCATCTCCTTCCACTGCTGTAGCCTCTTCTGCTACTCCCTCCTCTCAAGCTTATGTGCACTCCACCCAAGGACCCTCTCGCAACGGGAGCAGTGGCTCTGGCTCCGGCCGTGGCGGCGGTCGTGGGGGCAGAGGGCATGGGGGTGGACGTGGTGGCAAGAACTCTGGGTCATCCGCTGCTGATGTCACTTGCTGGAACTGTGGTGCTACTGGGCACTCAACGCCTAAATGTCCCGCACCCCGTGACGATGTACGCCTTGCCTCCTCCATGCTTGCTCATTGGGCGCGCACAGGTGTTACAGCCTCCTCTGCTGCTGCCGCAGTGACGGTCTCATCAACCTCATCATCCTCATCTGCCTCGGCCCTTACTGCTGCACTCGCCCCTCTTCAACAGACACCGGCTACTTCCAGCCCTTGGGGCTGGGTACCACCACCGTCTGGACCCTACTACGGGCCTCCATCTTCTCACTACCCAGTCCCTCATTGGGCTCGTGATGACGGCCACTACTCTGATCGCTCCTCTGATTGCTCCTTTGAGCGTTCCTCTGATCGCCGGGACGAGGAACGCACCCTTGAGAATCGTCTGGCCGAGCTCCTTCACCTTCGCACTCAGGGAGGTGAGAGTGTGAGTGGCCAACCCCTTGTGTTGTCCTGTGAGTCTGACGTTACGCTTTGTGGCCCTGCCTCTGGTGGTGTGCAAGGGGATTTGCCTGATGATCGTGCTTGGATTGAGGAATGGCAGTCTCACACGTACCCCTCGTGCCTTGGTCATCCATCTTCTTCCTCTCTCCGTGGCACTGTTGCTGTCTGCCTGGTTCTGCCCTCTACTCGTGCCTCACCCGGCCTCTGGATCATTGATTCTGGGGCCACCCATCACATGACCTCCTGTCGCTCCTCCTTTGTATCCCTCGGGCCCGTCCAGTCTGTACGCTCTGTGCGAACTGGCTCCGGCCAGCTTCTACCTGTTCAAGGTGTTGGTGTTGTCCGTTTTGTTGGTCCCGAGGGGCACTGTGTACCTCCCTGTCGTCTTGTACGTTCCTGACCTTGAGGTCAGCCTTCTCTCTGTGACCACCCTTGACGATCAGGGCATGGATTTCTCGTCCAGCCGCGGTCTTGCCTCCATCTCTCTTCGTTCCTCTGGTCGTGTTATCCTTCGTGGTGTTCGCTGCGATCGCCTGTTCTGCGTCCCTCTCACGTTGCCATCACCTTCCGCTGCCTCTGCCTTTGTGCACGTCGCTCCCTCTCTGTCTCCTGACCATGTTGATCTGCTGCATCGTCGCCTCTGTTACATTCACACTGCTGCGATCCAGCGCCTCCTGCGCCTCCAGCCTGCACATGGCCTTGACCCTACCACATTTTCCCCTCCTTGCACGTCCACTTGTCTTGATTGCGCTGCTGGCAAAATGCACCGCTCTCCCTTCTCCATCTCTGAGTCCACCACCTCGCATCCACTTGATCTGGTACATGTCGACGTCATGGACCCCCTACCCCAGGATTTCCTGGGCGGCGTTGGTCGGTACGTGTTGTGTCTCACTGACGACTTCTCTCGTTACCGCTGGGTCTTTGCTCTGCGACACAAAAGTGATGTTACCGATGTCATCGAGTCCTGGCTCCCTCAGGCCGAATGCACATGTGAGCGCTCCCTGAGCATGTTTCGCACTGACCGTGGCGGTGAGTTCTATGGTCCTACGTCTCGTTTTCTTGAGTATCGCGGTGTACGGCTTGAATCCACCGCTCCATACACACCCCAACAGAATGGAGTGTCTGAGCGCTAGAACCGCACTCTCGCTGACGGTGTCCGTTCCCTGCTCTCCGCCTCTGGTTAGTCTCCCCTCTTCGCCTTTGAAGCTATGTCTTGCATGACGTGGGTCTGGAACCGTATCCCACATGGGCCCCTTCCCCACACTGTTACCCCCTTTGAACGGTGGACTGGCCGATGTGCTGACCTTCGCCTTGCCCGAGTTTGGGGCTGCCTTGCCTTCGTCTGGGTGCCATCCAACCAACGTGATGGTAAGCTGTCTCCCCGTGGTTGCCTTTGCATCTTTCTTGGTGTCTCCCCTTTTTTAAAAGCGTGGCGCTTCTGGGATCCTGCCCGCTGCCGTGTCCTTGAGTCTCGTGACGCTCTGTTTTTTCAACATCTGTTTGAGCGTGACGCTCCCCGCTTCGGTGGGTCCCTCGCTCCGTCTCTTCGGGGTGGGGGTGGTGGTTCTCTGCCCTCTGGGTCTACTGTCCCTCCCTCGGTACGTCCCTCGGCTTCCCCTGTCTCCTCGCCTACTGGCCAGGGCCCTCCATTGTCTGCGTCCCCCTCACCGGCCTCACCCTCCACGGTTCCCTTGGCCTCGCCCATTCCCTCCAGCTCCCCTATCAGCTCCCCTGCAGTCTCATCCTCCTCTCCCACTCTTGGCGCCGCCTCGGAGCCCCCTGTTGCCTCGGCGCCCCCTCTTGCCTCGTCCTCTCCATCTGGTTCACCTTGTTCCGTTGCGCCCTCTTCTCTTGCGCGCACTCCGCCCATTCCCCTAGTCTCACCCTATACACGCGGTAGCCACCTCCAGGCTCTCCCATCTCAGTCTCACCCGGTCGTCTCTGGTGACCCTGGCCTCCGTGCCCTTGGTCTCACTACCTCTAGCTTGGCTGCAGCCACCTCTGTTGTCCATCCCAACACCGCACTTGGTTACTCTCTTGTCGAACAAGAGTTCCACTCCGTGGTGACCTCTTCTGTAGCCGGGTACATTGCCTCATGCTTTGCGGCCGCCGGCCTCTCATCCCTCTGCCCTAAACCACAAACTGTTCAGGTTGCCCGTACTGCCTCTGACTCCCTGCTATGGGAGCAGGCCATGAAGGCCGAGCTTGATGCGCTGTCTAATCATGGTGTGTATGAGCTTGTTGATCTCCCACCCGGTCGCAAGGCAGTTGCTGCCAAATAGGTGTACCATCGCAAGCTAAACCCAGACAACACAGTTGAACGATACAAGGCTCGCCTCACGGCCAAGGGATTCTCTCAAATCCCTGGTGTTGACTTTGATGAAACCTTTGCTCCAGTCGGCCGCTACACCACAGCGAGAGCTCTACTCAGCCTAGTCGCTCAACATGACTGGGAACTTGAGCAGATGGATGTCACCAACGCCTTTCTTCATGGCAAATTGGATGAAGAGATCTACATGGTCCAACCACCAGGCTTCTCTGATGGCACAAACCGGGTTTGGCGTCTGCACAAGGCCCTCTATGGCCTCAAACAGTCTCCACGGTGTTGGAACCAAGAAATCACAGCCACCCTTGAAAAGGGAGGGTACAAGCGGAGTGCAGTGGATCCAGTCCTCTTTCTTGGGCCCCCCACCCAAACCGTTTGTTGCCATTCTTGTGTACATGGATGACCTTCTTGTTACCTCTCTCGATGCTGCGTCTGTGACCGCCGCCAAGTCTCTGCTACAAGCGGCATACAAGATGAAAGACCTTGGTCCAGCCCGCGTCTTTCTAGGGATGGAGTTGGAGCGTGATCACGCGCGTCGAACCTTGCACGTACATCAGGCTACGTATGTACGTAGCCTGGGGGAGCGCTTTGCACCACTCCTTACCTCCATTCCCACAGCGCCCACTCCCATGACGCCTGCCGGACAGTCCCTCCTGAAGTCACTTGATCTCACCAAGCTGGGGGAGGCAGTAGACGTGACCGATTATCTCCGAGTCATTAGCTCCCTGATGTACCTTGCCACGACCACGCGTGCAGATGTTGCCTTTGCTGTGAACTTTCTTTCATAGTTCTCCCTGTGCCCTCGAGAATAGCACCTTGAGGCAGCCCTGTGAGTGGTACGATACGCTCTCTCTACCCCTCGTATTGGACTGCTCTTCCATGCACAGCCCTCTGTTGTGGTGGATGGCTTCACAGACAACGATTGGGTACATGATTCTAATGCTCGCAGCCGCACAGGATATATCTTTCTAGTTGGTGGCACTGCAGTCTCCTAGAAAAGTGGCAAGCAAGGATGTGTGGCACGTAGCACTGCTGAGGCTGAGTATGTCGCTCTGGGCGCAGGCACTTGTGAAGCTGTCTGGCTGTGCCGTCTGTTGCAACAGTTACGCGTTCCCATCCGCTGCATCACTCTGCGCTGTGATAACCAAAGTACGAAGGCCATTGCTGAAAACAATGGCATGCATCATTCACGCACCAAACACATCAATGTGGAGCATCATTTTGTTTGTGAGTGCATTGTTGCTGGTATTGTCCACATCACTTGGGTGGATACACGGTAACAGAGAGCTGATTTTCTCACCCAGGCCCTCAGTCGCAATGTTTTCAAAAGTGTTGTTCACTCTGTGGGTCTCATCAGTCCGCATGATCCAGGTTGATTTCTCGTACTCTCACTCTTCTGTCCCCTGTGTTCACATCATGTGACCTCTCTCTATGTGTGTGGGTTGCTTGTCTGCGGGTCATGGGGGAGTGTTGAAGTTCGTTGGCCACTCATAACTCTATGCCCACTTGTCTCACACATTCTCCACACACCCATGTACAGATTGATTAACAATGGTACTACCTGGGGAGATGTCTGACGCAGCCATCCTGGCTGGAGCCGTCAACGTCCTCAAGCTGTTGCTGAACCCAGGAGTGCTCTCTGGCACCAATGTTACCATTGCATGATTCTTCATGATTCTCTATGACTCTCTGTGTGATGCGGTAGATGCTAGGGCCGTACACTCTCACTGATGTGCCCTGCATCATTCTATCTTGCCTTGCATGTGTTGGGGGAGCTGCATATTTCCCGGGTGCTGATCCTTAGGGGGCCACCATGTCGGTCTTGACCGTGCGTTGGTGAGTAGCCGCCCTCGGTTATTCCGAGAGGTCGGGCTGGACCCCCGGGTGGCGGCACCCACTCACCCGAGCTCAATGCTCGTGGTGAGTGAGTGCTCACCGGTACATCCCTCCCTCGCTCCCCTCTCACCTCTTGTCTTGGTTCAAGTGCAAGTCTTTGCAAGTAAGTTATCGCATCCATGGCGTCTCTTGTTCCATGTGCCTGGGGGCATCACCCGCCGCAATACACACGGGCTAGCAATGTAACTTCCCAATAACTGCAGACGGGGCCAGTGCGACTAGCTGCCGGCGCCCCTACTTGAGCCCGCTAGGGGCTCGTTTGTATTCTCTCCTTGTTCTTCTATATTCAGCGTTCTAGACTTAGCCAAATTCTTGTTGTCTTGCATCGCACTCACACACAGAGCTCATGTTCGTTTTTGCATGGGCCTGCATGCCCTAAAACATCCGGCGGTGTGACCATACACCCATCGATTTCCTAATAGATCCTCCATATGCATGTACCGCAAAGTAAAAATGCCATATCCACGAATTTGCAGATTTTTGCAGATATGCCAGAGACTCGCACTAGAAGAACGATGTATCCAATTTCTGACAGAAATTCTCCATGTCAACGTAGCATACCAAGGAGCGTCAACATGGAGACGTCGGCAGAAGCAAAACGGAAGTATCGCAAACCCTTCAAAAGATGAGTTTGCGATACTTTGATTGCTCTTTGAGTGGCTTTTCCACTTTTACGGTTGTATCGTCAACCACACCGCATAAACAGAGGATCGTTTGCGGTCTCCTGCCGGGCAACGCAATCGCGGGGCCCGTTTGGAGACCGAGCAAGACCACCGGTAGTTCATAGGTTTGTGGGTTTGATTATGTTATATCATAATTCAAAGTGAGTTCGACAATGAAATGAGGAACAAGGCACCAATGTCGAACATGCATGCTGACAACTTTCAGATGCTACTTTCAAGAAAACACAGACCTACCTCCCTCGACAAAGGACTCATCTCTCCTAATACATTAATAACTCAGGTAAAATGACGAGAAGTCACAAAAATGATTATGTGTCTCATGTGCAAAACGAACACAAATACACTACAAAACTCAAAATTGAAAAGCGGCATACTTTTTTGCCTCAAGTAAAATGAACAATCCTGGTTTACATATCTGTGTACAATAGTATAGTTGAACTACACACATTATACTAATAACTATATACATAAGTATACGTGTACATATGAATATACATATGCATATACATATGCATATACATGTACATATATATCTACATGTACATGCACACATGCATATGTACATATGCATATACATATACATATACATATACATATACATATACATATGCATATACATATACATATACATATACATATACATATACATATACATATACATATACGTATACGTATACGTATACGTATACGTATACATATACATATACATATACATGTACATGTACATGTACATGTACATATACATATACATATACATATACATATACATATACATATGCATATACATATACATATACATATACATATATGGGCGAAATAGCTGTAATATCCACATTCCCGAAGGGCGGACCCTCCCATATCCAAGTGCTAAATTTTATGTACCCCATATCCAGCACTTTAAAATATAAGAACCCCATGTCCACGGTCGTCGACAAGAACTCCGCCATGTCCACGTCGCCCGTTATTACTACCCCATACCGGCATGGCGTTTTTATTTGTAACATGTGGATATGGGGATATTATTTTTCACATAAAAAGCGTGTTCGCTGAAACGTGAAAACTGTATTGTCCGTTGTGCACCAACGGCGGGCTAAGGGTCAGCGCTCTTCTGTTTGCGGAAAATGAGACCGTCCAATAGTGTTCGCGGGAAGGCGTAATATGTCGGAGACCCCTCGAAACACCAATTGTATTACGGGGGGATCATGTTTCTGCCAAGGGAACTTGGCGGACTTACGTTGCGTTTACCCGGTATTCAAGAAAGTAGCAATTGTCGTACGAAGAAACGGATCCTTGTCATCGGCATTGTCAAACGGCAACCACGGCATGCAACGTCAGGCCGCAGGCTGTCGCGGTCAACAAACACCAGCCTGTCCACTGTTGTGTATTCGTCGTGAACGCGACGTTCCATGCGGCGACTCTACTCAAGGCAACGAGACACATCAAGTCGCATTTCGTGCATGAACGAGGTCTGTCAACTCCCCCCGAACCCGTGCCACGCTGTCTATTTTGTGAACCATGCAGACGTTGCGCCAACGTTCGGTCGGGAGACAATCGCGTTCCACCGTCCTGTCTAGGGTGTCCGATGGTCACGCATTGGACCCTACTCTCGACCGCTGTCGACAGACGGGTCCAAGGCCCCGTCATGCTGGAGAGACACCCACCACGAAGGACAGCCGCGCGCCATGGAAGCGCTTGTGGACCCCTCTGAGCCCGGTGAGAATGGGTATCTAGTGTATTTACTTCTCATTTTACATGTAATGTACCCAGCTCGTTCAAAATGGCTGCCCAGCTGCACTGGGCAGCCTCCCGTAGGCGTAGGTCTGGCGACGCTGTTGTNGTTTCTGAACGCCGTGGTCTCTCACGTCCGCAACTCAACGAGCCAGGTCTCGTGTCCCAAACCCCCTCCTCTCGAAACCTAGTGTACGACGAGCACTTTGAGCATGAGCAGCGTGCTCAGGTGCTCCTCATCTCGCCCGAACAAGCAAGAGACTCTTTGAGGCTTTCCCGACCGATTCATGTAGCTGGTAAAAATTCAGTCACGTATTCCCTTGGTGTAGACAATACTTGGTTCTNTCAATCCTGCCATGTCATTGTTTCTGTTGCAGTTTCCTCCGACGATGAGGCGTCTGGTGAGGCCCCAAAACGCAGAAGGGCGGAAAGTACTTTTCCCGGTGGGATGTCATTCCGGGACATGGCAGAGGCGCGCGCTGCAGTGGACGACTACGCCATCACAAACCGGATGACGATTCGCTGGCTACGCAGTGAGAAGACGCGCTTCACTGCACGGTGCGGGCAGTTCAAGGAAAAGGACTGCCCGTGGCTGCTACGTGCCCATGTCGCGGCAAATGGTTCTGGTGTAGTGGTGGACGAGTTCGTCGACGGTCATAAGTGTGTCCCAGGTGTTGGGCGTGGAGACCCGGCGAAGACAGTGAAGTGGGTGGCGCGTCATATTGAGTCGACCCTGAAGCGTAATCCTACAGCAGACGTGAAGACGTTGGCTGCTGTTGTGCGCAAAGCCACAGGCAAGGCCGTAGACAAAAACACCATGTACCGCGCGAAGGCGAAAGCGCAGGAACATCTCATCGGCCCCAAAGCCTTATCCTGGAGCCTGTTCCCACTCTACTGTGCCGAGGTACGTGGGTTCCGCATGTGGCCTACATGTTTTCTCGGGCTTATGTGAACATATGCTAACGCAATGTGCTCTGTGGGCTGCAGCTGCAGCGGGTGGACAAGCACACACATGCTGTTGCGGAGGCGACTGCCGAGGGTGTTTTCACGAGAGCGTTCGTCNCCCCTGGTGCTACCGTCCTCGGCTTCCAGCACGCACGTCGAATCCTGACGATGGACGGCACGCATCTGAAAAATGGCCACAAACAAGTTCTCCTCATCAGCCAATTTTTCGACGCCAACGACAACGCCGTGCCGATGGCGTGGGCCATGGTGCAGGGAGAAAATGAAGACAAGTGGACGTGGTTTTTGGAACACCTGGCTATCGCGTACCCGACAGCAGCGGAGAAGGGTACGGTCGTCATTTCGGACCGTGACAAAGGTTTGTTGAAAGCTGTCGAGAAGGAGCTGCCAGGGGCTCACCACACCTACTGCTGCTACCACCTGCGGCAGAACATAAGGCAGAATTTTGGCAAACAAGCAGGTTACTGGTTTTGGAGACTGGCACATGCGCTGACTCCCGCTGAGTGGACAAGGTGTGAGGAACAACTGCGTGCGGTAAACTCCCGCGCTGCAGTGTATCTCCTCGGAGCAGACGGGGTGGGCGGCATACCGAGGGAGCAGTGGGCCAGGCTGTACTGTCCTGTCGGCCGTGGTGGACACACCACCTCTAACGCTGCGGAGTCTTTGAACGCCCGCATTGTTGAGTGCAGGAAGCTTTTCCCGTTCTACTGCTTTGTGTCTCTGTACACATGGGTGCAGCGTTTGCTTACAGAGAGGCGCAAGTTGAGCAAGTCGTGCGAAGGGCAACTGGCGCCAACAGCAGCAAAGCGCCTTCTCAACAGCAGCGTCCTTGCGCACACGTACGACGTGACGGAGGAAGGGCCGC
>SZWC01011581.1:52902-80895 GCA_023375785.1 Penium margaritaceum | reverse complement strand
TTCACTGGCCGTCTGTCAGCATGGATGTACCCTGCACTCGAAAAGGCTCCCGAGCTTCGAAAGCTACCCAAAGTCACCAAAATGTTCCCCACCGTCGGCACCGTGTTTGAGGTGTTGAGCACGTACGAGGACTAACGCAGGGAATGGTAGTCTTTCTCTTGGAAACTTTGGTTTGGGATCATGTCATCCTATTTTCTCTCCCGGTTTGGGAGCCTGAAGTGCTGGGTTTTGTTTCAATATCCATGTCAAAAGCTTGAGGTGAGAGCTGACGTGAGGAGGAAAAATCATAGAAGGAGCAGATCCTCATCTGCTCAGGGGCTGTCTGTTCTGCTGGCTTTTTGTCGGTCGGCAGCAGTGATGAGAGCAACATTCTTGTTGAATGTTTTGTAGGGTGGGTGGTTGAAAAGTGGGGGAACAATGAGAACCTATTCACATCGTCAGGGATGAGCTGCACATAGCCAAATACATAGCTGATAGCCGAACATCCGCCTGATCCTCAGCCTTCGCCTCCAGGCCAAGCAATATGCAGGCCCACCGGACTCACAGGAGTATGAGCAAAAGTACAAAAGCTTTTCGTCAGCTAAAGCAAGCACAGATACAATGCATGACAGCAGTCGCCCTTCAAATTCGAACACTTAGTGAAGTCAAGCCCTCAACATACCTTTTTTCATTGTTTCTCCTAAAACTCTGTATCTGCTTGTCCATGTGTTTGAACGAACGGACTTGCCCTCTGTTCATTGAAGAGCAAGGTAGTAGGAGAGAAACAAACAATGAAGAAAAAACCCCGTCGAACTAGCATCTCATGCACCCGTACTACTAGCATTATCTCGAGAAAGCAATAATAGAAGCCCCTCTTAACTCCACTAGCCTCAATTCATTGTTGATGGAAGTTTGCAGAGGACATGGGTCTGTAGCAACTAGGATGCGCTACTTCCTTCATGTGCATTTACGAAGATAGTGGGTAGCTTACTAGCCTTGCTCTTGTTGATGTAGCAGCACTATCGACTCAGGTGACACCCTCGCATGCAAAATGAGTACAAGAAACAATGGTTGGACTACATCGTAGCCCACACACAAGTCTCATAAGCTATTGGAGCTTGTGAGACTCAGTGCGTATTCGTAGCCGCTACGAACACGCACTGTCTCATAAGCTTCAATAGATTCAACATGCAATGCTAGAGGGGCCTGACACACACGCAGGATGAAGTGTATCACGATGGACCAACCTAGCCATTCGACCCACGGTCACAACACTCGGACTGTCATTGTCCGAAGGCCAGACCACATGTGAGGAGGCCCGGACACACCCGTCGACAATTTTAGGCTCCCCCATCTTTCGGGAAGCCACACAGATGAGAATGTGTTCAGTGGCCAGCTAGAATTCCTAGGCGGCAAGTTGGGACATCAGCGTTGTTGATGCAGCGTGCGGGCTTCCACACTCGTTGCTTAGTCTCCTGCCCCCTTAGTCTGCCGCTCTAGAGTCCAAGTCTGAGTGCTCAGGGTTTGTTACTCAGAAATGTGCGCGCCACTGTTAGCGTCAGAAAGCAGCTGAAAACCGGAAATAACATATTAGGAATGAACAATGGAGATAGCCCAAAACCCGGGCATCATCCATGAGACACAATGGAAGACCCTCTTGGTATGTGTCCCACAGATTTGTTGTGCCCTCTGGCCTCGCTGCACACTCACCGCACTGATGCAGGTGATTAATGTTGGAGAAACATCGGCGCTGACGTCACCGCCCGCGTGATACCGGATCACAAGAAGACCTTCATAACTCTTGTGACTGGCTTCAGGGTTACCCCTAACACAGGACTTTGCCACTTTAACTGTGTTGACACTAGGATTCCTAGTGTATGACGGGGATGTGTGTCCGGGTTGTCTTCCCAGATTTGCTAGGTTGTATGCGTGCAGAAAAGTATGTGGGTGAGGTCCCAGGTTCGAGGCTCACTAGGCGCGGGTGCGAGCGAGGATGGACTCGCCGTTCGTCCGCTCGTCACCCCGCCATCTCTCCGCTGCACCTCGTAACTCTGTCTTCTGTTACTCACACACACGTCTTTTTTCGCTAGTCAAGCATCCCCCTTCCATGGCGTCTAGTGCCTCGCTTGCCTCGTGATTCATCACTCCCCTCGCTCACCCCTCTAACCAGGTTCCTCGACCCTCTGGTATCAGAGCGAGTGAGGGAAGGCGCTGTTTTCCCACACGCCCATCAGGTTCTGGGCCGCCCACCGGTGACGTGATGTCTCTTCACCACGTCATTCACGTCTTTCGCCGCCGGCGCATCTGCGATCTAGCAGTAGCGTCAATCTGGGAGGCCGCAGTACATCCAGATAGACCGTGCGGTGCCTCTGGCGTGTGGCCGTGTTCGCTTCTGTGGCAACACCGACCGACGCCACCCGCCACCCACCATCTTCTCCTGGCTGCACCGCATCCTCCTGGCACTCCACACGTTCTTGTGGAGTCACTGCGAGCTTCCTTCCTTTGTTGGAGGTAACTCGTTACCTCCCACGTCGTCGCTAGCTCCTGTCGTCCACTGGAGCCTCAGGCACGCCCTCGTAGTTCTCTCACAGCTCCTCCCTCAGCGCACCTATGTCCCTGCAGCCACACACACCACTTGTGTGACAAGGCGGACGGCCTAGGCAGCAGGTGCAGCTGTAGCCGGAGCCCTGGGGTAGCCGCCACCACCTCCATTGGTAGTGATGCGGCAGTTGCCACCAACCCCATTACAACTACAGCTGCAACTAGTACCGCATTGAGTGCAGCTACCTCAACGAAGAGCAACTGCAGTGTTAACTTCGTACCTATCGCAGTAGGAGCTGCTGCATACGCCACAGCCACGGCGGACGCAGCAGTGTACACGCGACAGCAGCAGCCACAGCACCCGTGGGCGGCAGCAGCAGCAGCAGCAGCACCCGTGGCGGCAGCAGCAGCACCCGCGGCCGCATACCGCCATCTCCACCCGCGGCGGCAGCTGCAGCACACGTGGCCAAGTGTCAGCTATCGCAGTTGCGTGCACCGTCTCGTGGTGCCGCATCCGTCACGCTGGCACAAACCGGCAACCAGAGCGTGCCCCCTCCTGTTGCGGACTACGAGGGGAGGCTGTCCCAGCGCCGCGTGCGTCATCGCAGAGTGATGAGGGGTGATCACGAATCCGGGCCTGCCGGATCCACGTCTGCGTGGACTTCCCGTCACCGTTCGGTAAGCGCCTCTCCGCCTCTCTCTCCCGGGGGGGACCCGCCGTTTCAGGACGCTTCAGAGTTGCCTGCGGCCCAGTTGCACTCGGCACTCATACAAGACGTTGTAAGTTTTGTGAGTGCTCTCACTCGCACGACGTCTGCTCTCATTGATGCCGCTGCAGCAGCTGCAGCCACCTTTGCCGCCGCTGCTAGAGCGTCGCGTGCTCTTGCCTCGACTTCGGCAGGGCGGGCTACTGACTCGTACACAGAGGCAGCAGCTGGTGCTGGTCCCATCGCTGCAGCCGCTGCTAACATAGGCACACAGGTTTTTGCCGCAGCATCTGCCATTGCCTCTTCCATAGCCGCAGCTGCTTCAGCAACATCAGCAGCTGCAGCCTCTATCCGCAGCTCTACAGCCGCAGCAGTCGCCGCATCAGCATCTGCTCCATCAGCTGCCTTCAACTTCGTCACGGAGACTGTCTCCATCGCAGCCGTCTTCGTCACCCTCGGTGCTGCCTGCACCACCGGAGCCTTTGCTCTCGTGGTGCCCATCGTCTCCACCATCTCTATCCTATCTGCCGCCGCAGCGGCTGCTATTCCTCCTCTGCTTGCCTTTCTGCACACCCCATCCTCCTGACTTTCTCTGTTGCATTCAGTGCCTGCTTGCACTCCTCTCCTGCCTGCCTTGCGGTGGCTTGTCCTGTCTGACTCGGGGTGGGCTGTCCTGCAGCATCTTTACTCTTTGCCTCAGGCAACCCCATATTTCCCACGCCCACTGGGGCTGGGGAAACTCTGCCGAATTTTTTTTGGCAGAGCCCGCACGTTGTCACCATGCCCGGTGACGACGAGTCAGTAATTGCGGCTCTTTAGCGCCAGCTGGCCCTCGCTCGCGAGGCCCAGCAGGAGGCTGAGGACCGTCTTAAACTCGCTGAGGACAACCGCGTTGCTTTTGTTGATGAAGTAGCCGCTATTGTACTTCGCCGCCTCCCCGCTGCGTCTGCTGTTCCCCTTGCAGGGGCCAACCCCATTCCGCAGGCAGGAACCACCTCTGCTTCTAGCACCTCTGCTGCTGCACACCCTGGCACTGCCGCTGCTGCTACCCAGCTGCTTGCGCCTCGCCAGCATGATTTCTTTTCTCAGCCGCCTGCGCTTGCCTGTGGACTTGCCTTCTCCTCCTGGGAAGTGCGCTTTAGCGCGTGGGCTCAAGGGGAGCAGCTGTGGGAGTATTACTCCCCAGCTGTTGCTCCATTCACTCCCCTTGCAAATGAGTCTGCCCGTGCCGTCCGCGCCCTGATCGCCGTCGCTCCTGAGTCGCTGGTTGATGATGTCGGCACGTACAATGCTGATCCTGCTGTCCAGCGTCTGGCCGACCCTGTCGGTGCATATGCCATGCTACGTCGTCGCACCACTATCGCTGGCCAGGCCGCCCAGAGCGCCCTCACAGTCCAGTTCAACACACTTCTTATGCGTAGTGACGAGACCGCTGATGCCTACTGGTCTCGCGGTCTCAAGCTCCTTCGCGAGCTTGGCAAAGCAGCACCTGGCCAGCTCTCTGCCGTCCTCACCATGGTCAACGGCCTTATCCCAGAGCTGTCCGACCTTCTTCGTGACGTCAAAGCTGACGAGCTAGAGCAACTTGCCTCCCAGCCCGTTCCCCCAGATTCACCACCAGGGGTAGGGGCTCTTTGGGATTTCACCTCCGAGCGTCTTGCTGCCTGGTGGACCAGTCATCAGAACAAGCGCCTCCATCGCTCTTCCGTCACTGGGGTCGCTGCGCTTAGCACTGCTACTGCACCCTCCTCCTCTGCTGACACTTCCTCTACCTCCACCGCTTCTTCCTCGTCCTCCTCCGCCTCTGCTCTCGCTTCCCAGGGTCGTGGCAAGGGCAAGGGGAAGGGCAAGGGCAAGGGCAAGGACAAGGGTGTTCCTGCTTCCTCGCGGGTTCCGGGCGCTGTCGTGTGTTGGAACTGTGGCTCTACCGAGCACTCTGCTCGGACTTGCCCAGCTCCTCCGGATGACCTCCGCCTCGCCCGGGCCATGCACGCTCACTGGGCTCGCACCTCCACTTCCTCCGCGCCATCGCCCTCTGGCGCCGGCATCGCATCGCGCTCCTCCACCCCCGTCTCGGCTCAGGCTCACGTCACCTCTGGTGTACCTTCTCATCCGCCTTTCCCCTATCCCTGGGGCTGGCCACCTCCTTATGGCACCCCTGCATATGCTGGCCCCCCGTCATCAACCTACACCCCTCCGTCGTGGTTCCCGCCTTCCCCCGGCACGTCTACTCCAGCTCCGCTGGCGTCTGTGGATGGTGATCGCGGTGATCGCGAGCGCAACCTTGAGCAGTCACTCCTTCAGCTTCTTCGTCTTCGCGATCAGGGAGGTGAGAGTGTTGCACCGGTGGCCAGAGGTCTTGTGTGTCAGACTGACAATGTCCTCCGTGGGGATCCTCCCAGTCACATTCTGGGTGCCTGGTGTGAGTCTGTCCCGTGGATCGAGCGTTGGCAGTCCGACTTTCTTCCTCGTGGTCTGTCTCTCTGTACATTGTCGCCGTCCTCCGTTGGCACTGTTGCCACATCTAGTGTGCTCCCCACTATGCGTGCGTCTTGTGGCCTTTGGATCCTTGATTCCGGGGCGACTCACCACATGACGTCCGTACGTTCCTTGTTTGTCTCGTTAGGCCCCGTCGGTTCCGTTCGCTTTGTTCGTACTGGGTCTGGGCAGTTGCTGCCTGTTCAGGGTGTGGGAGTCGTGCGCTTTGTTGGACCCAGTGGTGCCCTGTACCTGCCTGACGTTCCGTATGTGCCTTCGCTGGAACTCAGCCTGCTATCTGTGCCATCCCTGGACGATCAAGGTATGGACTTCACTGCTAGCCGTGGTGTTGGCACCGTCTGTCTTCGTTCCACTCAACGTGCTGTTCTGCGTGGCGTGAAGTGCGGCAAACTCTATCGTGTCCCCTTGCACGCCCCCCCCGCTCCTGCCATCGGTGTCGCCCTTGCTCACGTTGCACCTTCTCTTGCTCCTGATCTCGTGCGTCTCTTGCATCGTCGCCTTGGTCATGTCCACACCGATGCCATTCACAGCATGCTGCGTCTCCAGCCTGCTCTTGGCCTCTTGCCATCTACCTTCCCTGCCCCTTGCCCTAGTGATTGCCTTGACTATGCGCAAGGGAAGATGCATCGCTCTCCTTTCTCTCCTTCTGAATCACAATCTACACATCCCCTGGATCATGTTCATGCGGATGTCATGGGGCCTCTGCCTCATGAACTCCTTGGTGACGTTGGTCGCTACGTCTTGTGCCTTACGGATGATTTTTCTCGCTTCCGCTGGGTGTTTGCTCTTCGTCAGAAGAGCGATGTCTGTTTTGTCATTGAGTCCTGGCTTGTGCAGGCCGAACGTGCCTGTCAGCGGTCGCTGCGTGTCTTCCGCAGCGACTGTGGTGGTGAATTCGTTGGTCCCACCGCTCGTCTCCTCGAATCTCGTGGGGTGTGTCTGGAGACGTCGGCTCCTTACACACCCCAGCAAAACGGTGTCTCTGAGCGTTGGAACCGGACACTTACGGACGGTGTCCGCACGCTTCTGTCTGAGTCTGGTCTGCCGCCCCTCTTTGCCTTCGAAGCAATGTGCTACATGACGTGGGTCTGGAACCGTGTCCCACACGGCCCCCTTCCCCGCACTATCACACCCTTTGAGCGCTGGCATGGTCATCGGGCTGATCTTCGCCTAGCTCGGGTTTGGGGTAGCATTGCTTCTGTCTGGCTTCCGGAGGATCTTCGTGATGGGAAACTATCCCCTCGCGGTCGTCTCTGCCCCTTTCTCGGCGTCTCCGCGCAGTCCAAATCCTGGCGCTTTTGGGACCCTGTCCGTCAGCGGGTCGTCGAGTCTCGCGACGCTCTGTTCTTTGAGTCTGTCTTCCTTCGGGACCTCAATCGCCTGTCGCCTGACTCCTCCCTCCTGCCTCTCTCTCGGCTGAGGGGGGATGTCGGTCCTGCCAGTCCGGCAGTCCCTGTCGGTCCTGCCAGTCCGGCAGTCCCTGTCGGTCCTGCCAGTCCGGCAGTCCCTGTCGGTCCTGCCAGTCTGGCAGTCCCTGTCGGTCCTGCCGGTCCGGCAGTTCCTATTGCCGCATCGCAGCTGTCACCCTCGTTGCAGTCCTCGTCGTTGGACATGTCTCTACCTACCCTGTGTCCTCTTCCTCTGACGTCTCGTTACCGGCCACTGACTCTGCCCAGTCTGCCTCATCTCCCGCTGTCCCGTCCAGCCCGGTCGCTTCTCCTGTTGCCCCTTCAACCGCGGTCTCTCCTGTCCAGGTGTCTGATCCGCCTCCGCACGTCCCTGCTGGATCTGCCCCTGTCTCACCCTTCGTTCGGGATGGGCGTCTTCGCGCCTTACCCAACCACTCTAACACCTTCACGACCTCGGCACGTCCTCACCCGTCTCAGCCTGCGTCTCAGCCACCTCACTCGGCTGTTCTCCCCACCGGCATGGATGCACTGGGCTTGGCCACTGGGGTGGTCCATCCCAGTTCCGCCCTCGGCTGCACGCTTCTCGCCTCTGAGTATGAGCGGGCCTTGGAGGCTGCAGTCTTGAGCAGCATTGCAGAGTGTCACGCCACATCAGTCACCACTGCCTTGCCCCCTGAGCCGACCACTGTGCGTGAAGCTCGTGCAGCCTCTGACGCGCAGCAGTGGGAGGCCGCAATGCATGACGAGCTCAAAGCCCTTGATGCTCATGCGGTATATGAACTTGTCGATCTTCCGCCTGGGCGCAAAGCCATTGATGCCCGTTGGGTCTTTCGGCGCAAGTACAAGCCCAACGGTGCACTCGACAAGTACAAGGCACGCCTCACGGCAAAGGGGTATTCCCAGGTCCCCGGCGTCGACTTCGATGAGACGTTTGCACCGGTTGGGCGGTACACCACTGCCTGAGCGTTGTTGAGTCTCGTGGCTCATCACGACTGGGAGTTAGAGCAGATGGATGTGAACAATGCATTCCTCCACGGACGGTTGGACGAGGAGATCTACGTGGTGCAACCTCCTGGCTTCTCCGACGGCACTGACCGAGTGTGGCGACTGTGGAAGGCCCTCTATGGCCTAAAGCAGTCGCCACGGTGCTGGAACCAAGAGATCACGTCCACTCTTGAGAAAGGAGGTTACCGGCGCAGTACGGTGGATCCATCACTCTTTGTCAGTCCACCTTCTGTCCCGTTCGTCGCTGTCCTCGTCTATGTGGATGACCTGCTGATAGCATCGCCTAGTCAGGCGGCGGTCTAGTTAGTGAAGACGCTCTTGCAGTCCACGTACAAGATGAAAGACTTGGGACCTGCTCGTGTCTTCTTGGGCATGGAGCTTGAGCGCGACCGTTCTCGTCGCATACTCCATGTCCACCAGGCTGCATACTTCCGTAGCCTGGGGGAGCGCTTTGCCTCATTGCTAGAGTCCACACCCACTGCGTCCACTCCCATGACACCAGCAGGTCAAAGGCTGCTGAAGACACTGGATGTGTCAAAGCTGGGGGAGACAGTCGATGTGACTGATTATCTCCGTGTCATCGGGTCACTGATGTACCTAGCGACCACTACCAGGGCAAATGTCGCCTTCTCCGTGAACTTCCTAGCCCAATTCTCCCAGGCTCCCCAAGCCCGACACATGGAGGCCGCACTACGCGTTGTCAGATACGCTCTCTCCACTGCATGCACTGGGTTGTGCTATCGTGCACAACCCTCCGTTGTCGTGGACGGATACACGGACAGCGACTGGGCACATGACACTGACGCACGCAGCTGTACACGTTACATCTTCCTCATTGGAGGGACCGCTGTGTCGTGGAAGAGTGGCAAGGAGGGCTGTGTGGCGCGCAACTCAAGTGAGGCTGAGTATGTTGCTCTAGGTGCAGGCACTTGCGAGAGTGTGTGGCTGTGTCGCTTGCTGCAGCAACTGCGCGTCCCCATTCGCTGCATCACTTTGCGCTACGACAATCAAAGCACTAAGGCGATTGCTGAACATGATGGCATGCATCATACACGCACGAAGCACATCAATGTTGAGCATCATTTTGTGCATGAGCGCATTGCTGCAGGTGATGCCTAGATCGTCTGGGTCGATACACGACAGTAGCGAGCTGATTTCCTGACGAAGGCACTCAGCAGCAACGTCTTCAAGGCGGTTGTGCATGCAGTTGGGCTATTGTGTCCACGTGGTGGTCCTCGTTGAATGGTTGTGGCTAGTGCTCGTACAGTTGTCTGTCACTCCTTGTGACACCCTTTTGTGATTGTGCGCTCCTGTCACTGTGCGTCGGCTGTGAGTCATGGGGGAGTGTTGGTATGTGTCCCACAGATTTGTTGTGACCTCTGGCCTCGCCGCACACTCACCGCACTGATGCAGGTGATTAATGTTGGAGTGACATCGGCGCTGATGTCACCGCCCGCGTGATACCGGATCACAAGAAGACCTTCAGAACTCTTGTGACTGGCTTCAGGGTTACCCCTAACACAGGACTTTGCCACTTTAACTGTGTTGACACTAGGATTCCTAGTGTATGACGGGGATGTGTGTCCGGATTGTCTTCCCAGATTTGCTAGGTTGTATGCGTGCAGAAAATCATGTGGGTGAGGTCCCAGGTTCAAGGCTCACTAGGCGCGGGTGCGAGCGAGGATGGACTCGCCGTTCGCCCGATCGTCACCCTGCCATCTCTCCGCTGCAGCTCGTAACTCTGTCTTCTGTTACTCACACACACGTCTTTTTTCGCTAGTCAAGCATCCCCCTTCCATGGCGTCTAGTGCCTCGCTTCCCTCGTGATTCATCACTCCCCTCGCTCTCCCCTCTAACCAGGTTCCTCTACCCTGAGACCCCTCCAAGAACTAGCCGTTGGTTTTTGCATATCTCTCATTGTACTCTATTGTGTCCTCCCGACTTGTGTATATCGGCGTGCAGATGACTGACGGCGAGACTCGACGCTCCTGGAGTGTCCCGCGGTGGATCCGACGTGCGCTATGGCCCACACACCATTCGCTGAAGCCTCCTCCTTACGGCGATGTGCTCAGCTCCATCGGCATGCCTCCGCGGCGGTCGAGCCGCCGGTGGTCACTGCCACTGCAGATGCATTTTCCATGCACTCAGCTTTGTTTCTCGTTGTGGTGTTGCGTCTGCATCGTCATGCTATGCCTAGGGTCCATGTCTCCTGCTGTGTGGCCCTGCTTAGCGTCACTGACTATCGTAGGCACTGCCCAGGTTCGGGCAACTATAACTCTTCGCTGCTGTTTTTCTAGTTGATTCTGACTGCACGACTGCGTTCGCAGTGTCGGTATTATCGTATGGTCCAGTTTTCAGGCAAAACGGACAACGCCCGGGTTTTGGGCTCTCGGGCGTCTGGCAGGGCTCACCGAGAAAACCCTGCTTGCAAGAAGATAGGTCTAGGACTATTTTCTGATTGGCTGGTTAGCAGAGTAACAAGTTCTACACTAGTGGAGGGGAGCTAGAACTTGGAGGGGTCTCCCATTGTTGCTCATTCTTCATTCGTAATCATTCACTTTCAGTTTTCAGCTGCTTTCTGGCGCTAACACTGGCGTGCGTGTTTCTGAGTAACAAACCCAAAGCTTCCAGACTTGGACTCTAGAGCAGCAGACTGAGGGGGCAGCTGACTTAAGCAACGAGCGTGGAAGCCCGCACACTGCATCAATAACGCTGATGTCACAACCTGCTGCCTAGGTCTTCCAGCTTGGTATCAGAGCCAGAGCGTAGCAGCAGCGGCAGAAGACTGGCGAACAGGTGCCAGACAATGCCGGCGGACCCCCATACGCGCCAGTGAAGGGAAAATGCTGCCGCATTTTTTTCGGCAGCATTGACCCGCCTGGTGGCGGCGTCAGATTTTTTCCCACGGCCATTGGGCCAGGGGAAATGCTGCCGAATTTTTTTCGGCAGCACTGACCCCCACGCGTGACGCGAGGTGGTGAGCAACAGGCGGCGTCCGACACCTGCGGGCGACGACGCACGCTGCAACATCACCTAGGTGCAGTGACTGGCACCAGCATGCAACAGTAGCTACTTGCAGTAGCGGCAGCCGCAGGCAACGGCAGCGAGCAGTGGCAGTAGTAGCCAGCAGCAGCTCCGTGCAGCAGCAGCAGGCAAAAGCAGCAGCTCGTAGCAGCCCGCAGCACCAGCAGCCCACAGCACCAGCAGCAACGCGTAGCAGCAGCAACAGCGCGCAGTAGCAGCCTGCAGCAGTAGCCCGCAGCAGCATCCAGCAACAGCCGTAGTACGCAGCAGCTGTAGCAGCGTGCAACAGCAGCAGCGGGCTGCAGCAGCCGTAGCAGTGAGCCGCAGCAGCAGCTAGCTGCAACAACAACAGCAGCGAGTAGCTCCTGGTAGCAGCCAGCCGCGGCTGCAGCTGCTCACAGCTCACAGCGAGCAAGCAGCGAGCAGCAGCCTGCTGCTGCCAGCGAGCAGCAGCTCGCTACTGCCAGCGAGCAGCAGCCCGTTGCTCGCAGCAGACAACGGGCTGCTGCCCGCTGGGACAGGAAAGACAAAAAGAAAAACGACGAGAAGGAGAAAAAAAATCCCCTACCCCATTGCCTACAGCAGCAGCCCGAAGCAGCAGCAAGCAGCAGTTTCAGCAGCGTGCAGCAACTGCAACGGGTTGTAGTAGCCACAGCAGCCGCAATAGCTCGTAGTAGCAGCAGCTGCTACTGCAACTGCAACCGCAAGAAGAGCAGTCCCGTAGCAGCCACAGCAGCAGCAGCAAAAGAAGTAGTAGCAGCGGCAGCAGCACCTGCATCAGCAACAGCCGCAGCGGCAGCAGTACCAATAACTGCAGCAGCAGCAACAGCAGCTACAGCGGCTGTAGCAGCAGCAACAGCAGCAGCGGCCCCAACAATGTTGCTGACGTCAGCATCCCATTGCTGACGTCACTATTGACGTCACTACAGACATCATCCACATAAAAAAAGACCAAAAAGGGGGTGAAAGGGAAGGGGGCAGCACCAAAGGGGTGGGTAGAATTCTCACCGCCCCAAGCCACTACTGATAGCAGCAACACAAAGACAAAAAAAAGGACACCAAACCATGGCTGGTAGCCATGGTGAGGAGGGGTCCTCCTCTATTGGGGGGACCCCTACTCCCCCTTTCCTGTAGCGACTGTAGTAGCAACAGCAGCAGCAGCAGCAGCTGAAGCAGCAGCAGCAGCTGCAGCAGCAGCACCAGTAGTAGCAGCAGGAGCAGCAACACCGGTAGCAGCAGCAGCCCACTGGTGTCGTTGGCGGCAACCCTGATCCACTCGTCGCTCTTCAGGAACAGCTCGCCGCCTTGACACAGCAGCTTGTAGCGCTACAGCCAGTAGCCTCCCAGACTGCCACAAGTGCGCCACCTCCGTTCCTCCCTCCATGGCACGCCAGCCCAGCTGTGTCTATTGCCACGTACTACCAGGCACATCAACAGACTCAACGCCAGCGGCAGACAGTGACCTCCGTCCTTGGCCACACTCTGAGCGCCGGCCGTAGGCAGAAGGACTTTGAGACGCCGCCGCCGCTGCTTAAGGCCGGCGAGCAGTTCCGTAGCTGGGAGCTCAGCTTCCGGATCTGGGCGCAAGGTGAGGGCCTGTTGGCATACTACACCCTCCCTTATGACTCCACCCAGGCCAACCAGCTGTATGACGCTGGTCGCGCCGTCCGTGCCCTTGTCCCAGTCGCCCCTCCAGCTTCTCGCCTGGCCCTAGAGCCTTTCCTCGGCGACTTCACCTCTGGCGACATCCCAGACCCTGCTGTCGCATGACACGTCCTCACGAGGCCCCATCGCCTGTCCAGCGACGCTGAGATCAACCGTCTGCTCTGGGAGTTCAACTCCTCTGCACATGGGGGAGACTGAGATGGTCACTGCCTACTGGCAGCAGGCGGAGGACATCCTTCGTTGTCTCGACAAATCTGCTCCACCCCCTCTGTCCGCGCTCTTCACCATCAAGCGCGGGACCACAAGCGCATACGCGGACGTCTTCGTGCACTACCCCCAGGACGTCCTCTCCACCATGGCGGCCCAGGGCACCCTTGTGCCCTGGGCATACGAGCTCTTCCTCTGCATTGAGGAAGCTCGCCATGAGTCCCAGCTCCATCGCTCGGAGGCTCTTGCATCCCTTGCCATCGCCTCCCCTGTCGTTGCCTCCGTGGCCTTCGCCTCCCCCACTGCAGCTACCTCATCGTCTTCGGGGAAGAAGAAGAAGAGCCGGAACAAGAAAGGCAAGGGTCCGCCGCAACAACAGCAGCAGCAACAACCGCCGTCCGGATCCAGCGGTGGTGGCTCAGTCTGCCACAACTGTGGCCAGCCCGGGCACGCGTGGTACACGTGCCCTCTCCCGACGGACGATCTCCTCATCGCGTCGCCAGACACGGCTGCCATCCAGCGCGTCAAGGACTTGCTGCACACCGCCTACCAGATGAAGGATCTCGGAACTGCCAGAGTCTCCCTGCGCATGGAGCTCGAGCATGATCGCTCCCAGGGCGTCCTGCATATCCACCAGGCCGCCTATGTGCAGACTCTGTCCACCCGCTTTGCGGAGGACCTACCACTCGTGCCGCGCGCATCCTCACCCATGTCACCCGATGGCCACATGAAGCTGAAGAGTCCCGACCCAGCTGTTGTGGGGGAGCAAGATGACGTGACCACGTACCTACGAGTTATCGGGTCACTGATGTTCCTGGCAACCACGACGCGCACAAACATCGCGTTCGCCGTCAACCTCCTGGCCCAATTCTCTCAGGAGCCGCATCAGTTCCACTACGAGGCCGCGATCCGAGTACTACGCTATGTTGTCTCAACTCCTCGGCGAGGTCTCATGTTCCGCCGTCAGCCATCTGTGGTCGCGGTGGGATACACCGACAGTGACTGGGCCGGCCGTCCGGACGGTAAGAGTCGCACAGGTTGGATCTTTCTGATTGGCAGCACAGCTATGTCCTGGCGCAGTGGCAAATGGGTGCATTGCACGCAACACTGCTGAGGCTGAGTACGTGGCTCTTGGCTCAGGCGCATGTGAGAGTGTGTGGCTGCGTTGGTTGTTGTCTGAGTTGCGTCAGCCTGTCGCATCGATCACGTCACATTGTGACAATGAGAGTGTCATTGCCATCGCCAACAATGATGGTGTGCATCACACACGCACAAAGCACATCAACGTTGAGTATCACTATGTGCGTTCGTTGTTGCATGACAGCAATATCAGCATCGTGTGGGTTGATACAGCACGACAGTTGGCTGACTTCTTGACCAAGGCACTGAAGCGTGACTCGTTCAAGAAGGATGTGAGTTCGGTCGGCGTGCGTCGTGAGTTACTCTCTTTGTCCCTGCTTACATCTCTACGTGGTTTGGGGGAGTCTACTCGTTGTCTGTCTTTCTGCCCGCACATGTGCACTACGCCAGTAAGTCATGGGGGAGTGTTGGTTTTTGCACATCTCTCATTGTACTCCATTTTTTCCTCCCGACTTGTGTACATCGGCGTGTAGATGACTGACGACGAGACTCGACACTGCTGGAGTGTCGCGCGGTGGAGCCGACGCGCTCTGAGGCCCACGCACCGTTTGTTGAAGCCTCCTCCGTACGACGATGCGCTCAGCTCCATTGATAGGCCTCCGTGGCGGTCGAGCCGCCGGCGGTCACTGCCACTGTAGATGCTATTTCCATGCACTCAGCTATGTTTCTGGTTGTGGCATTGCGCCTGCATCGTCATGCTATGCCTAGGGTCCATGTCTCATGCTATGTGGCCCTGCTTAGCGTCACTGACTAGCGTAGGCACTGCCCGGGTTCGGGCAGCTATAACTCTTCGGTGCTTTTCTTCTAGCTGATTCTGACCGCACGACTACCTTTGCAGCGTCGGTATTATGGTATGGTCCTGTTTTCAGGCAAAACGGACGACGCCCGGGTTTTGGGCTGTCAGGCGTCTAGCAGGGCTCGTCGAGAAAACCCTGCCTGCCAGAAAATAGGTCTAGGACTATTTTCTGATTGGTTGGATAGCTTAGTAACAAGTTCTACACTAGTGGGGGGGAGCTAGAACTTGGAGGGGTCTCCCATTGTTGCTCATTCTTTATTCTTAATCAGTCACTTTCAGTTTTCAGCTGCTTTCTGGCGCTAACACTGTCGCACGCGTTTCTGAGTAACAAACCCAGAGCTTCCAGACATAGACTCTAGAGCAACAGACTGAGGGGGTAGCTGACTTAAGCAACGAGCGTGGAAGCCCACACGCTATATCAACAACGCTGCTGCCCCAACCTGCTGCCTAGGTCTTCCAGCTCTAGCCTCCCCGAACTCTGTAGAGCTTGTTACTCAGTTCACCAGCCAATCAGAAAATAGCTCTATTTTTAGGCTGGCAGGTTTTCTCGGTGAGCCCTACCAGGCGTCCAATAGCCCAAAACCCGGGCGTCATCTGCTTTGCCTAAAAACTGGACCGTACCATAACATCAACACTGCAAACGCAGTCGTGTGGTTAGAATCAGCTAGAAAAATAGCAGTGAGGAGTTATGGCTACCCAAATCCAGACAGCGCCTACACTAGTCCCTGGTGACAAGAGTGCCACGCTAGTATGAGATTTGGATTCTAAGCAGAGCAGGGTGCTACAGACGCAATGGTACAGTCAGATGGAGCACTGCACGCATGCACACAGCATCCATAGTGGCAGTGACCGTCGTCGGCCCGATCGCCAAGGAGGGCTACCGATGGGCCTGAGCGCGTTGCCGGAGGGAGGAGGCTCCAGCGAACTGCATGTTGTCCTCAGCTTACGTCGGCTACACAAGACGACACTAGAGCAGCATCAAGTCTCATCGTCAGGAAACTGCACACCAATGTACGCAAGCCTGGAGGACACATCATTGCACAATGAGAGATGCAAGAAAAAACCAACACTCCCCCATGACTGACAGGTGTAGTGCACACGAGCGGGTAGCGACACATTCAACCGACAGACTCCCCCACTGCAAGGAGAGACCCAAACAAGAACAACGAGTGCAACTCACGAACGCACACTGACCAAACTCATAGCCTTCTTGAATGAGTCACGCTTCAGTACCTTGGTCAAAAAGTCAGCAAGCTGTCGTGCTCTCTCAACGCGCACAATGCTGACGCTGCCGTTGTGCAACAACAAGAACACATAGTGATATAAACATTGATGTGCTTTGTGCGTGTGTAATGCACATCGTCATTGTTGGCGATGGCCATGGCACTCTTATTCTCACAATGCAACCTGATGGATGCGACGAACTGATACAACTCAAACAACAGATGACGCAACCACACGCTCTCACATGCGCCTGAGCCAAGGGCCACGTACTGATCCTCAGCAATGTTACGTCCAACGTACCCCTGCTTGCCACTTTGCCAGGACACAGCCATGCCACCGACCAGAAAGATCGAGCCTATGCGGCTCTTATGTGTCTGGACTGCCGGCCCAGTCACTTGTGGTGTAGCCCACCACAACTACAGACGGCTGTTGGCGGAACATGAGACCTCGCCGTGGAGTCAAGACGACATAGCGCAACACTCGGATCGCGACCTCAAAGTGGAGGTGACGCGGCTCCTGAGAGAAATGAGCTAGGAGGCTGACGGCGAACGCAATATCTGGGCGTGTCGTCATCGCTAGGAACATCAGTGACCCGATGACTTGCAGATACGTGGTCACGTCAACTGGCTCCCCCTCAACGGCTAGTTCAGAGGTCTTCAGCTTCACCTGGCCATCCGGTGACAAGGGTGAGGATGCACTGGGCACAAGGGGCAGGTCCTCGGCGAAGCAAGGAGATAGAGTGCATACATAGGCAGCCTGGTGGACGTGTACGATGCCCTGGGAGCAATCATGCTCAAGCTCCATGCCTAGGAAAACTCGGGCAGACACGAGATCCTTTATCTGGAGGCGGTGTGCAGTAGGTCCTTGACACGCTGGATGGCAGCCACGTCAGGTGACGCAATAAGGAGATCGTCGACGTAGACTAGGACAGCGGCGAAGGTCTAGCCTCGGGGGCTGATGAACAGTGTTGGGTCAGCAGTGCTACCCAGGAGGCCGCCGCGGAGGAGCGTGCGACTAATCTCTTGGTTCCAGCACCGAGGCGATTGCTTCACGCCATAAAGGGCCTTTAACAGCCACCAGACCTTCCCAGTGCCGTCGTTGAAGCCTAGAGGATCCACCATGTAGAGCTCCTCTCCCTCCAGCGAGCCATGTAGGAAAGTGTCACGTCCATCTGATGCAGCTCCCACCCGTGCTGGGAATCCATGCTAAAGAGCGCTTGTCTCATGCAGAATCGGCCGACTGGGGCAAAGATCTCGTCGTAATCAACCCCAGGGACCTAAGCAAAACCCTTGGCTGTGAGGCTGGCCTTGTACTTGTCCAAGGACCCATCCAGCTTCCATTTGCGCCAGAAGACCCATTTGGCACCGATGGCCTTCCGACGTGGAGGGAGATCGACGAGGTCATGCACGTGGTGCTGCCGAATAGTAGCAAGCTCATCGACGCAGGCAGCATCCTAGTGTGCGGCCTCAGGGAAGGCTCATGCCTTGCGTAGGATGGTTGGGTCCTCTGGGCGTGCCGTGGAGCGGACTGCAAGGGCGTGTGCATCTCGAGCTCCAGGCAGGACGCGCGTGAGTGCAGGCCTAACGGCATGCCGATGATTGTGTTGGAGCATGGCGTAGCCCAGTGTGAAGCCCGGGTGGAGGTCTGCAATGATGGCCGAAGTCATTAAGCCAAGGGCCTTGGTGCCTGGGTCCCCACTTGCTATCGTAGGAGTGCAAGAGACCCGTGGGGCGACAGGGGGCCGAGGTGCCACACGGCGCGGTGTGGCGGTCTGCGCACTCACTGACGACCTGGGTCGGAGGCTGCCGTCTAGACCACGCGTGTAGCGCAGTAGGGCAGGAGATGGCCCCGAGTCATAGGTGCTAGCGGAGGCGGGCCAGGCTGCTAGCCCGGAGGGACCAGTGGACGCGGGCAGAGCTGCCAATCCGGAGGGACCTGTGGACGTAGACGGGGCTGCCGGTGCGGAGGGGCCAGCGGATGCAACTAGGGCTGTTGGCTCGGAGGGGCCAGTAGACACCACCGAGGCTACCGGCCCGGAGAGGCCAGCAGATACGACCGGGGCTGCCGGCCCAGAGGGGCCAGTGGACGTAGACAGGTCTGCCGGTACGGAGGGACCAGCAGACACGGACGGGGCTGCCAGCCCAGAGAGACCGACAGACACGAGTGGGGCTGCCGGCCCAGAGGTACCAGTAAACTTGAACAGGGCTACTAGCGCGGAGGGGCCAGCGAACGCAACTGGGACTACCGGCCTGGAGGGACCAACAGACTCGGACAGAGCTGCCTGCGCAGAGGGGCCAGCGGACGCAACTGGGGCTACCGGCTCAGAGGGACCAGCGGACAAGGCTGGGGGTGCTGGCCCTGAGGGACCAGGTGATGTGTCACCCGGAAGGGGGAGGACGGAGGACGGACCCACCACTCCCCCACACGACGGGAGGGACATCGACGAGCCAGAGCGGACGAGGTTGCAGGGAAAAGCTCTTCAAAGAGGAGGGTATCGCGGGACTTGACGATGCAGTGCCGGGAGGGATCCAAGAAGCGCCAGGCTTTGGACTAACGGGAGACACGAAGGAAGGTGCAAGGACGTCCGCGGGGGACGAGCTTGCCGCCCTGCTTTTGGGCGGCCAGCCACACAATGGCTACATAGCTCTAGACGTGAGTCGGGCTGAGGTCAGCCCGCTGACCGCACCAATGCTGATACGGCATGGACTGGCGGAGAAGAGGGCCGTGGGGAATTTGGTTCCACACCCACGTCATGTAGGCCATGGCTTTGAAGTAGAAGCCATCGGAGAGGCCACACTCGACCCGCATGGTGCGGATGGCGTCAGCCATGGTGCGGTTCCACCGCTCGGAGATGTCGTTCTGGGCTGGTATGTAAGGTGCCGACGTCTCGTGGTGGATACCGCGGGAGGAAGAAAAGGTCATGGTCTCTCCCATGTACTCTCCATCACGATTGGAGCAAAAGCGGTGAAGAGGCTGACCACACTCACGGTTTGCACAAACAAGCCAATCTTGAATGGCAGGAGTAACATCACTCTTTTGGCGAAGGCACAAGACCGAGCGGTAGTGAGAGTAGTCGCAAATGAGGGTAGAGACATAGCGTCCATGCTCCATGAAAAACTCGGTAGGGAAAGGACCCATGACATCGGAATGGACTAGGTCCAGAGGGTCAGATGCACGGGAGAAAGAGTGAGGATATGAGGACCGTTGCATCTTGCCTTGAGTACAATCAATGCACTCTGTAAGGTACGGCCAGGGGAAGGAGTCCGAGTCAAGGCCCTTGGCCGGCTGGGTGCGGAGCATGCTATCAATGGCAGCAAAGTGGATGTGGCAAATGCAGCGATGCAAGAGATGTGTGTGATGCGCTGAGAGTGTGCAAGTGACAAACACATGGCCTATGGTGGCCGATGGGGAGGGGATGGAGGGAGCAGAGGACAGACGAGGCACGTGCCACAGGTTGTCACAGGCGGTGGAGTGCAGAACGACAAGACCGGACAGACACAACGGCATATTGCGAACGCCACGTGAGTGTAGAAAGTCCGTGCTCATGTGGTCAAGACAGTGATAGACAAGAGGCTGAGCTCAAGACCTGGGACAAAGAGGACATCAGTCACGAAGACATCACGAGCAGGACCATGGAAACAAAGGACACCGACGCCGCGGACAGGCAATACGTGTCCGGAGCCCGTCCAGACACTAGACACATCGCCAATAGGACCAAGCATATTGAAAGCCTTGTGAGAGGTCGTCATGTGATGCATGGCCCTGGAGTTGATGATCCAGGTCTCGGCAGGGTCTAGGACGGCGGCGCAAACCGAGACTGGCAATCCTCAAGCCATGCGACGCCGTCAGAGAGAGGGGCAGAAGAGAGCACAGGAGACGAAAAAACTTACAAGGAGGCATGACACAACCGCAGCTTAATCTCAGTCATGCACGGCAGGCCAGACGGGCAGGAGGTGGCCCATCTTGCACTTCCCTGGGGGGGAGGGAAAGGCATGCCGAGCTGGAGCACGATGAACTGCTCTAGCTGACCCTCACAGGTGGATGGTCCGGGAGTGTAGAATGAGTATGGAGTGCCAACGCCGGAGCCCGGATAGCAGGAGGACTGTAGCGATGATGGAAGCAAAGGCGATGACGGCTGCGGATGATGCCGCTGCAGAGCTGGCAACGGCGGGACTAGTGGGGTTGTCAAAGGAGTGGAGCTACCGGACGCGGTGGAGGGATCAGGGCTGGCAACAGCTACGGCGGCAGAGGCAAGCCAACATTCACGCAAGCGATTCATGGTGGCGATAACGCGTGCCTCGTCTGTCGGTAGCGGGCACGTGTACCACCCGTGTCCAGGCTAGCCACAGTTGTGGCAGACCGAGCCACCACCACCGAACCCGGTCGGCTACTGCTACTACTGTTTCTGGCCCTTTCTCTTCTTTCCCTTACGCTTCTTCTTCCCTAACGACAAGGAGCTGGTGGATGTAGCTGGTACGGGGGAAGCGACGACTATAGAGGCAACGGCAGGGGAGGCGAGGGCCTCTGTGCGCTGGATGCGTGACTCCAGACGAGCTTCCTCAATCCCGAGGAAACGTTCGCATGCCCAAGGCATGAGAGTGCCCTGGGCCGCCATGGTGGAGAGGACGTCCTGGGTGTAGTGGACAAAGACGTTGACATAGGCGTTGATGGCATCGCGCGTGATGGTCAGGAGCGTAACCAGAGGGGGTGGAGCAGAGGTGCCCAGGCGATGGAGGAAGTCCTCAGCCCGCTACCCGGAAGAGGTGACTATCGCGGTCTCCCATATGTGCAGGGAGTTGAAATCTCGCAGAAGACGGCTGGTCGTAGCCTCACTAGATAGGCGGTGGGGACATGTGAGGCTGTGCCATGCGGCTACAGAGTCTGGTGTCCCGCCAGTGGTGAAGTCGCCAAGGAAGGGCTCTATGGCTAGGCGTAATGCCAGAGGAGCGACTGGGACCAGGGCGCGTACTACACTCCTAGTATCGTACAGTAAATCGGACTGAGTGGAGTCGTTTGGAAGAGTGTAGGAGGCCCACACAGGCCCTCGCCTTGTGCCCAGATGCGGAAGCTAAGCTCCCAGTTCGGAACTGTTCGCTGGCCTTAAGTGGGGGGGGGATCTCAAAGTCCTTTTGCCTGCGGCCTGCACCCAGAGTGGGGCCAAGGACTGAGGACACTGTCTGCCGCTGGCGCTGGGTCTGCTGATGTGCCAGGTAATGCGTGGCAACAGACACAATAGGATTGGCGTGCCCAGAGCAAAGGAAGGGCAGCGGGGCAGTGGTGTGTATGTGATGCAAGCCGCTACAGTGCTACAAGTCACTGCGTCACTACGACAAGCTATTGTTGAATGGCGGCCAGTGGATTGGAGGAGCCGGCGACAAAGCCCGTGGACTACTGCTGCTACTGCTGCTGCTCCTACTACAGCTTGTGCAACTATTGCAGCTACTACAGGAAAGGAGGGCTAGGGGTCCCCCCAACAGAGGAGGACCCCTCCCCATTGGAGCTGTCAGCCATAGTGTTTTGTTAGCTCTCCTTGTTTCCTTTTTTTTTCCGTGTGTGCTGCTGATTTCAGTAGTGATATCAGCCTAGGATGGTTGATGTTAGCAGCTACTGCTACGTTATCTGCAGAGTTGCTACTGTAGATTTTTTTTTGTTGGTGACGTTGGCATTGACGTCAGCAGTGACGTCAGCTGAGAATTGCTGACATCAGCAGCGGCTGTTGCTGGAGCCACTGTTATGTTAGCTGTAGGGTGGCTACTACTGCTATTGCGGCTGCTATTACTACAACTGCTGCTGCTGCTACTCGTGGTCTACTGCTGCTCTTGCTATTGCTGTTGCTGCAGCTGCTACTGCGGCTATTGTTGTACTTGCGGCTGCTACTACTACTGCAGTTACAATTGTTGTTGTTGCTACTGCTGCTACTACGGTTGCTGCTTTACCAGCAGATGCTACTGCTGCTGAGCTCGTGCGTGTTGCTGCGGCTGCTGTGGCTGCTACAGAGGCTATGGTGGTGGCTACAGCCGCTGCAAAGCCATCTGTGGGGTGGGGGAATTTTTTCTTTTCCTTTTTTGTTCGTCACAGTGAGCTTGTTGCTCGCTGCGAGCCGCTAGCTACAAGCAGCAAGCTCGCTGCTCACTGATTGCTACTTTCTATGGGCTGCGAACAGTGAAATCGTTGCTCATAGCAAGGAGCAGGCTGCGAGCAGTTGCAGCTGCATGTGCTACTGTTGCGAGCTACAACTGCTGCTGCTGCTGCGAGCTACTGTTGGCCGCTGTTGCCGCTGCTATTATTGGCTGCTGCAAGCTGTTTCTGGATGTTGCTCGCTGCTACTACTGCTGTAGTAGACTGCTGCTGCAATCGACTGCTACTACTGCTCGTTGTTGCTACGGACTACTATTGTTGCGAGCTGCTGCTGCTGGCTGTTGCTGCTGCTGCTTGTTGCTACGAACTATTGCTGCTCAAAGCTACCACAAGCCGCTGCTGCTGCCAGCTGCTACTGCAAGCTGCTGCTGCTGCATACAACTGCTGTTGGCTGCTGCTGCCATTGCTTGTTGCTGCTGCAAGCTGCTACTGTTGTTCCCGCTTGTAGCACGCTCACACCTGGTTGACATCGCAACGTGCGTCGTCGTCATGGTGCGTGACGTCGTTGGCCGCTCACCTCCTCGCGTCGCGCATGGGGGTCAGCGCTGGCGGAAAAAATCCAGCAACATTTTCCCTCGCCCAGTGGCCGTGGGAAATTTTTTTACGCCGCCACTAGGCTGGTCAATACTGCCAGAAAAAATCTGGCAGCATTTCCCGTGCACTGGCGCATGTGGGGGTCAGCCGACGTTGTCAGGCACTTGTACACCAGTCTTCTGCTGTTGCTGCTGCGCTCTGGCTCTGATACCAAGCTAGAATTCCTAGGCAAAAACTTGGGACAGCAGCGTTATTGATGCAACGTGCGAGCTTCCATGCTCGTTGCTTAGTCTATTGCCCCCTCAATCTGCCGCTCTAGAGTCGAAGTCTGAGTACTCAAAAATGTGCGCGCCACTGTTAGCGCCAGAAAGCAACTAAAAACTGGAAGTAGCTGATTAGGAATGAAGAATGAGACACAATGGGAGACCCCTCCAAGAACTAGCCTCCCCCAAATCTGTACAGCTTGTTACTCAATGCACCAGCCAATTAGAAAATAGCTATGTTTTCAGGCTGGAAGGTTTTCTATTTGAGCCCTGCCAGGCGGCCGATAGCCCAAAACCCGGGCGTCATCCGTTTTTCCTGAAACCTGGACCAAACCATAATACCAATGTTGCGAACACAGTTGTGTGGCCAGAATGAGCTAGAAAAACAGCAGTGAGGAGTTATGGCTGCCCAAATCCAGTCCGCGCCTACACCAGCCCCTGGTGACAACAGTGTCACGCTAGCATGAGATTTGGATCCTAAGCAGAGCAGGATGCTACAAACGCAATGGTACATTCAGATCCAGCACTGGATGCATGCAGACAGCATCCGTAGTGGCAGTGACTGCCGGCGGCCCAGTCGTGAAGGAGGGATGCCGATGGAGCTGAGCACGTCGCCGGAAGGAGGAGGCTCCAACGAACTTCGTGTAGTCCTCAGCGTTCGTCGTCTCCACCAGACGACACTCAAGCAGCATTGAGTCTCGCCGTCAGTCATCTACACGCCGATGTACACAAGTCAGGAGGACACAATAGAGAAAAATGAGAGATGTGAGAAAAAAAACCAACATGGCCAACAACATAACACTGGACAGGTCGTGTTGGATGAGAGCCTCAAAGACGAGGGTGTCTCAAGACTTGACAATACGTTCGAGAGTTTGATCCTTGAAGCGCCATGCCTTTGACAGCATGAATGCTGAGGAAGACACACATGCAATCCCCAGGTGAGACCTTGGATCCCTACTGGTCCTCGATGTACCAAACACTGACTAGGGATACCCAGATACGAGTGAGACGAAGGTCAGTGCGATGGTCAAACCACAATTCATACAACGTGACATGGCCAGAAAGATGACCGTGCAACAAGCGGATCCAGGCCCACAAAGGTAAAGGACTAGGGAGGACTATACTCACATCACATAGCATGAACCCCATCCTCCATGGTGCTGTTCCAATGCTCAACCATCACGCTCTTTTGTGGCGTAGCAAGAGCAAATAGTTGAGAAATACCACTGTACTCAACGCTTAAGGTGTCCATCTCGCCTTGAAACTCACTACCACGATTTGATCAGGACGTGTCAACTGTGTGATTAGACTAGCATGCGGCCATCACCAGCAACTGCATCCCACTAGAGCAGCATTTCTCTTGTGGTCGTAGACCACAAGAGAAATGCTGCACTGGTGGACCCATCGTATCCAGGTGAAGTCGTCAATCAAGGTAAGAATACATCGATACCCATCTGAAAGCCACTCGATTAGGAGGGAAGTGAGAAGGTCTAAGTGAACCAACTCCAATCGAAGTGGAGTCAAGGTAAGAACAGCAATGTATCTTACCTTGACCAAAGAAGCCATCAATCTCGGGCCGCATCAAGACCGAGGTGTGGCTATGTCTGAATGACCTTGGATGTGGTGCCCAAGTTCACGCGGCAAAGGAAACAATGTATCAAGCACACACTAGAACTTATGGGAGATAAAACCATTAACAAACACATGTGTATATGGGGACAGAGGAGGAGAGATAGAGGGAGCACAAAGAGAAACACAAAATAGAGTAGAGAATAGAATAGAGAATAGATCATCCACGATTGAGGCATTAAGCACAATGACACAAACGTCAGAAGCATTCGTCGTGGCAGAGTTAGTATAGTGCTCAATGAAAAGACCCATTCTCTTGCATGCACAAACATAGAGCCGGTTGATCTCGAGAGCAAAGATGAAAAGAACATCACAAATGTACAAGGTAGCAAATAGACCATCAAATTGTACAATCCCGACCCCTTCCGCAAGAAAGGAATGACGAGATCCAGTGTAGACGGACAAAACAGACTCAACGGGACCAAGGACAACAAAGTCACTATGAAGACAAGCCATGTTATGGGTGCCTTTGGAGTCAAAAATCCATGTACCATTCGCCTCACAACATGTCGTCCATACAATAGAGCATTGGACGCAAAACGACAACCTACAGCTCAAAAATATGGTTCCTCAAGCCAGGCAGTGTTTTCACGTCCATCCTAATCATAAGTTGACAGAGCTCATCCACAAGCATAATCACGGGCAAGAAACACAACAGGTCAAGCGGTTCACTCGCAACAACACACTCGCACATCCGTAAGTGTGAATCATTAGTAGCTGACAAAGCCCCACAATGGTGTGATCCCTTGAATCATGGTCACCTCTCCTACTGTGGGAAGTGGAAGCCTCTGCTGCTGTCATGGCCGTAGCAAGACATGCCTGTCTAGTATCTGAAGAAGTCCGTTGTGTATGAGCGCCACCGTAGTTGCGGCAATGAGCGTCATTGCAGCTGCAACAGTTGACAGAGAATCCACTGCCCTGCTTGTTGGTTGCTACTACTACTTGTATTGTCACTTGTATTTGCTTTTTCCCTTCTATCCTTCTGTAGCCACTAGAACACCCTAAGACTAGCCACTCATAATAGATCAAGGAGGAGGAAGCTGCTGAGGTAGGAGTGGAGAACTGGGACAAAGGCGTCAGAGGTGTCGTAATCACTGATGTAGTAAGCATGCTCTCCTAATGGTGTCGGATGCCTCCTAGGCCGGTGTCACTTAAGGAAGTAGGAATGGGCCCACGGAAGGAGCCGAAGCGAGTTGGAAAACTCGGAGAGAGAAACACCGTCGAGGCGAGAGAAGAGTTTTACATCATCCAAGTTCAATCTGATCATGATCTTGTTGAGTATCCATAACTGCATTGTGCCACCAACCCTGAGGCATGTGTAGACGTGCATGGCGGGCCGCTAGTAGCTGTGAGCTCCAAGGGAACCTGAGAGAGGGAGTAGAACTCGCACAACCAGGCCATCCTTGTCACGTGGGTCTACGTAGTAAGCGGTGTCGGTGTTGACTCACAGACTCGATGCAGGTCCACTCCAGTCCTGGTCCCTGCCATACCCAAGAATGGATGAAAGTCAACAATAGTCTCCTATACCATAGCGTGGAGCAGTCGCTATTGTTTCTCTTTGCACGTGTTGTTGCTCTGGTACCGACTATGGTCGTGGGACTAGACGCCCTTCGAGCCGTCCTACACCTCAAACAAGACCTCCCAATGGCCCAAGCATGCATCACCGTCATGGAGAGGAGGAGGAGTCTCAAATTCATTTGGTCCCTGCTCCATGGTGAGGGCGACCTCAGGTTCAGGTGAAGATGGATGCACTACAAGGGGGGCCACCAGTGAGAGGGAAACCTCCCAAGTAAACTGTGTTGACTGCAGTGCGTGGTCTTGATGGTGAGGTGGCGCCGATGTGGCAATCTTTTCCCTATCGTATCTCATGGATCCGCTCCTCAAGCATGCGTATGTGAGCTACAAGAAAGTGATCATCCATGTTCTCCTCATCCCAAGTGTCAATCGGCAAAGGGAGGCGCTGATAGGGTGGCACAACCGGGTACTCGATAGGGGATGGCGTGCTTGGATGATGGTGCGGGTCCATTAGCTAATGGACTCAGTTGTGCAGCCCTCAATAGATCACAAAATAGGTTGCAAATCTCTTGTAAAGCATCGATTTGATATAGCTGCTGATAACACATCTCATCCTACAAATAATGGAGGTCGTTGATCGCAATTGCCTCTGATCGTGGGCTCATAACGCATAAAGAGGATGAAGTTGAGGAGTCTATCTTGGTTTTTACACATCCCTCACTTGTACTCTGTTGTGTCCTCCTGGCTTGTGTACATCGGCGTGCAAATGACTGACGACAAGGCGCTGTTACTCCTGAGTCACGTGGCCTGAGGCTCCGGTCTAGAAAACAGCGCCGACACAATGGCAACTGCCGACCGTCCAAGGGAATTTCACCCAAGGATCACGATCACCCCCAAGGAATTAACTATGCCTCTGGTGAGACCTAGCTACCCAGGTGCTTTCGCTCAAGGTCTTAGGGGCTCCCGCCCTCTAAGCCTTCTTCTTCCTTGGTGTGAGAGCCCAACAAATTAAGTCAGCACTCTCACACGAGCAAGATTATAACCACCTTAGCAGTTCATATCAAGCTCAGTCTCAAGCGCACAGCTCAAACAAGAGACATCAAGTGAAGGAGTAGTTGAGACAATGGCAAGTACAAGGCATAAATAGCTAAGGAGTGCCTTTGGCAGCCGAAGCGCACGCGCCTCGGCTAACCCGAAGCGCGCGCGCCTCGGCCGATGTCACTCCTTAAATCAAGGAGGTCATCCCCTCAATCAGGGAAGACATCCCCTGATCCAAGGCACATCTTGCATCTTCCAATCCGACCGTTGGATCAGCCCGAAACTTGGACAGCTGACAGTTTGACACCTGCTCTTTCCATCGGTACGGTCAGATTGACAATCTGAATAGCCATCATCAGAAAAACCCAGGGGACTTATCCTTGAACAAGGACAGTGCATGCCTGGTCTGTTGGACCGGACCCAGGGGACTTGCTCCACATGAGCAGTGCATGCCTGGTCCGTCCACTACTCGCCAATTCTGGAGACTAGTGGCCAAGGGGCATTCAAATAACAACAATCTCTCCCTTGCACCTCTGGCCACTTGTCCTGTCTTCAGTCTTCGTCACTTACGCTCTTCATGCCGATACCCTGTCTTCCTGCAAGGTGGAGTTCTCGGTGAAGGGGTTTTGTCAGCATGTCTGCCCGGTTGAGCTTGGACGCAACGTGCTCAAGCTCCAGCA
>SZWC01011581.1:24414-42974 GCA_023375785.1 Penium margaritaceum | reverse complement strand
GAGACGAAGCATGCTATGAATTGCATCAGTGTGGACATGACCAAGGCAATGATGCAAGAGACAGGTGAGGTCAAGAGCGAGAGACGGTGCAACGTGAGCAAGGGTGACGCTGACAGTAGGAGCGGAGAGGGTGCGCAAGGGAACACGATAGAGTTTGTTGCACTTTACACCACGAAGAACAACACGCTGGGAGGAACAAAGAGAGACAGTGCCAATACCACGGCCAGCAGTGAAGTCTATACCTTGATCATCTAGGGACGGCACAGACAGCAAGCTGAGCTCCAGCGAAGGCACATACAAAACGTCAAGAAGGTACAGAGCACCACTAGGTCCAACAAAGCGCACGACGCCCACACCCTGAATGGCAGCAACTGACCAGACCCAGTATGAACAAAGTGGAAAGAACCGACGGGACCTAACGAGACGAACGAGGACCGCACAGACGTCATGTGGTGGGTCGCCCCGGAGTCAAGGACCCAGAGGCCACTGGATACACGCACAGAGGGAAGCACACTGGACGTGGCGACAGTTCCAACAGAGGACGGAGACAAGATACAAAGGGAGAGACAACGAGGAAGGAAGTCTGACTACCAACGCTCAATCCACGAAACAAACCCACACAAGGCACCCAGAACGTGACCAGAAGGATCCCCACGAAGGACACTATCATTCTGACACACAGGACCTCTGGCCAGCAATGCAACATCCTCACCTCCCTGATCCTGAAGGCGGAGAAGCTAAAGGAGGGACTGCTCAAGGTGGCGATCCTGATCACCGCGATCATCATCCACAGACGCCGGCGGAGCTGGTGTGGACGCGCCGGAGGAAGGCGGGAACCACGGTGGAGCGATGTAGGCAGAAGATGGGGGACCAGCATACGTAGGGACCCCGTAAGGAGGTGGCCAGCCCAAGGGGACGGGGCCAGGCGGAGGAAGATAAGGCACGCCGGAAGAGGCATGAGCCTCAGCCAGAGGTGGGGCGGAGGAGCGGAATGAGCCACCGGAGCCAGATGGCAAGGATGCAGAGGAGGAGCCGGAGGTGTGAGCCCAGTGGGCGCGCATGGCCCGGGCAAGGCGGAGGTCATCTGGAGGAGCAGGGCAAGTACGAGCAGAGTGCTCAATAGAGCCACAGTTCCAACACACGACTGCGCCCGGGACCCGCGAGGAAGTGGCAGCACCCTTGTCCTTGCCCTTGCCCTTCCCCTTCCCCTTGCCCTTGCCATGACCCTGGGAAGCAAGGGCAGAGGCAGGAGAGGAAGAGGAAGAGAGGGTGGAGGCGAGGGAAGATGTAGTGGAAGAGGAGGAGGCTGCAGCCGCAGTGGCGAGCATAACAGCACCCTTGACGGAAGAACAATGGAGGCGCTTGTTCTGAAGACTGGTCCATCAGGCAACAAGGCGCTCGGACGTAAAGTCCCAGAGAGCACCAACTCCATGAGGCGACCTGGACGGGACCAGTTGTGAGGTGAGGCTCTGCAGCTCATCAACTTTGACGTTGCGAAGGAGATCGGACAGCTCAGGAATGAGGCCGTTGACCATGGTCAAAACGACGGAGAGCTGGCCAGGTGTTGCGTCGTCAAGCTCACGAAGGAGCTTGAGACTGCGAGCCCAATAGGTATCAGCAGTCTCATTAGCACGCATGAGGAGCATGTTGAATTGGACTGTAAGTGCACTCTGAGCGGCTTGGCCAGTGATGGTGGTACGGCGACGCAGCATGGTGTATGCGCCGATGGGGTTAGCAGGGTGCTGGGTAGTAGGGTCAGCATTGTAGGTGCCAACATCATTAATCGGCAATTCAGGGGCAGCGGCGATGAGAGCGCAGACAGCACGGGCAGACTCAGCAGCAAGCAGTGTGAAGGGAGCAACAGTGGGGGAGTAGTACCCCCACAACTGCTCTCCTTGAGCCCAGGCGCTGAAATGCACCTCCCAGGAGGAGAAGACGAGCCCACAGTTAAGGGCAGGGGGTTGAGAAAAGAAGTCATGCTGGCGAGGCGCACGAAGAGTGGCAGCAGCAGCGGTATTGCCAGTGGGCACAGCAAAGGGAGTTCTAGAAGACAAAGAGGTGCCTGCAGAAGGAGTGGGGTTGGTCGCGGCANAAGCAGTGTGAAGGGAGCAACAGTGGGGGAGTAGTACCCCCACAACTGCTCTCCTTGAGCCCAGGCGCTGAAATGCACCTCCCAGGAGGAGAAGACGAGCCCACAGTTAAGGGCAGGGGGTTGAGAAAAGAAGTCATGCTGGCGAGGCGCACGAAGAGTGGCAGCAGCAGCGGTATTGCCAGTGGGCACAGCAAAGGGAGTTCTAGAAGACAAAGAGGTGCCTGCAGAAGGAGTGGGGTTGGTCGCGGCAGAAGCAGTGGGGAGGCAACGTAGCACTAAGGCGGCGACCTCATGAGCAAAAGCAACGCGATTGTCCTCAGCGAGCTTCAGACAGTCCTCAGCCTCCTGCTGAGCTTTGCGAGCGAGGGCCAGCTGGCGCTGAAGAGTCACAATGACTGACTTGCCGTTACAAGGCATGGTGACGACAGAGGGGCCCTGCCGAAACTGGGCGTAGGAAACTGGGAGTGCCTTCGGCATGTTGAATGTGCTGCAAGACAACCCGACCCAAGTCACACAACCAAGCCACAGCAGAGGAGAGAGACAGCGTGCAGGCAGGAGAGGGAGAAAGATACCACAAGCCCTCACAAGGGGCGAGGTGGGCTACGCAAAATGGCAAGGAGGGGTGGGACAATGGAAGCAAATGCAGCGGACAGAACAGAGAGGAGGGATGCAGCTGGCACCACCAGGGCAAGAATGCCTGTGGTGAAGGCAACACCCACAGTAGGTAGGATTGTTGCTGCAAAGATGGTCGCTGCTGCAAGGATTGTGATGTCGGAGGGTGCACATGCGGCAGATGCAACGGCAACGGTTGTGGAGTTACGGATGGCTGAAGCGGCTATAGACACAACAGAGGCTGCTGAAACTGTCGAGGAAGCTACAGCAGCTGCGGCTACGGCTAACTGCGTTCCAATATCTGCCGCTGCCGCACCTATGGGTCCAGCTAGTAGTGTGTCTTCAGTGTATGACTCCGCATCATGTCTCGTGGACGTTGAGGTAGGGACGCGTGCTGCACGGGCTGCTGCGGCAAATGTGGCGGTAGCTGCAGCGGCGGCATTTATCATGGCACAAGCAGCTCGGGTGAGCTTCTGTGCAAGCTCTACTATGTCGCGACGCACAGTGGAGTACAAAGATAGGAGAGCGGTTCTATGCAACGGCTCGACCCCCCCAAAGGAAGCAGGGTGACTGGGACATACCGGGCTTTGTGGTGCAACCCGCGACGAAGATGGGGCGTCCTTGGCCACGTGCATGTCATCTCTTCGGCGATTGGAGTGGAGCGCCGGCCGCTCCACGTGGTGCTCAACGGGAGATGCCGCACCCGGCAGCTCGGAGAAAACCAGCTTGACACCTTGCACCACCATGGTGCGTGCGCGGCAATGGTTGATGCTCCTGCTAGCCAACCCGCTGCTGCTGCTAGCCAACCCGCTACTGCTGCTGTCGCGCTCAAGAGTGGCACGACTCCCACCAACCCCACTGCACGGCAGCGGCTGATCCTTTGCTTGCGGCTGCCAATACTAGCTGTAGTCGCGGGAGATGCAGCTGCTGCCGCGGTATAGATGGCGGTGCTGTCGACCGGCAATGATGCTTGCCACTGCTACTGATGCTACAGCCCTTGGAAGTGCTGTTGTAGTACCACCTCTGCTGTTACAGCCGCTGCTGCTGCTGTTGCTACTGTTGCTGCTGTTGCTCTTGCTGCTGCTGTTGCTCTTACTACTGTTGCTGCTGCTGCATCTACAACTGGGTCTGCACCTGCTGATACCGCAGCTAGGGACGAAGACATGAGGGTAGCCACCACTGCAATCTCTTCTGTCGCTGCTCCTCCTGCTGTGATTGGAGTGATTGCAGCTATAGACGCCGTTGCCGGAGTGGTGGTGGCTGCTAGTTCCGCAGCTGCAGCTGTCTAGTGGTTGGCGCTGCAGATTGGTGCCGACTAGACGCCCACAAGTGCAGATGGCAAAATTGTCAATCGGACGTGATGTGAACAGCAGCAGGTTGGTCCAATGTAGCCAACCCCGCTCCTGTGATAGTTGTGGCTGCCTTGCCAGTCACAGCCACAACAGCTGGGGTTGCCTCAGCTCCTGTTGTAGCACTTGACGTCAGTGCTATGGTTGCCGCTGCCGATCTGGCCACGGCTGTAACTGCTATTGACGATGTGGCTGCTGCGGCTCCTCGTACGTGACCAGCAACAAGAGTAGACACTGAAGCAGGTGGAAAATTCCACCTGCGTGTAGAGACAGCACTCCGAACTGCCGATGGTAGGCTAGAGTGCCGGCGGAAGCGTAGGTGGCGGTAGGAGGGGTGCCGCCAAGGATCGCGAGGGTGAGCCAAGAGGAAGCTCACTCTCTCCCTCACACTGCTCTAATACCAAAGGACAGAGACACCTAACAAGAAGTGGAGCGGGGGAAGTAGAGCAGAACGCAAGGAGTTTAGGGCGGGAACGCCATGGATGCTGGTGTGTGAGATGTTTTTTTGGGGAAGAAAAAATGAGAGAACTCACAGGTCACAGACGACAAAGGTGTTACGGGAGCGAGAGAGGGTGAGAGGTAGCGAGCGAGCGAATGGCGAGCTCGCTCAAGCTTGCTGCCCTTGTGGGTGTTGAACAGCCACCACTCGAGCACTAAATCATCCTAGCCCCAGTTAACTCCTGTTTAATGGAGCACCCGGTGGGCACCACATAAGTCCACCACACATAATCATATTGTATGCGACCTCGAGGTGCTTGTGCAATTCTCTGTTGACTGAGCCATGGAACTGTCTTTTGTGAAGCCGTCAAGCCACCACTTAAGCTACGTCGTCAGCGTCAATGTCCCTCCAGCATCAGTCACCTGCGCCAATGCGGTGGGTGTCCAGCGAAGCCAGAGGTCACAACGTGTCTGTGGCACATAAACCAACACATCAGGCATCCAAGTGTTGTGATTTGTGACGTTCTTGTACAGTCTACTGTGACCACTCGGTCTTGTCCATACTCGTGCAGATCCCTGAGGTGGGCCTTGGTGACACCAGTGCATCGACTGGCGGCGGACTAACAACTTGGAGCTGGCCGACTACCGTTCCAGAGCCCCGGACACTGCCGGGACTTCGTGTTGTTTTTTCTGCAGCTTGCAGGAGTTTTTCGGCGGACTGGCCATGAGCCCGATTTGCATGTTTTTGCATTGCGTCTCCACCATCTGATGATGGATGCATGCATGTGACCAGTCGTAGCATCCCTCTTGTGATCCTGCACGTCTAGGTTCAGACCGCGTAGCATTCTGACATGTGTGCGCAGAGTTATGGCCAAATCAGTGGTTTTGGGCCGGTTTTAGGACAGCTCTTAGACCGCCGCGTGCGACACCCGCTGTGTGCCACGGCAGGTATTTATGCCATGGATCTGTCATTTGTCATTTCTCTCTGCACATGCTATTGAAGCATTCAGACACTTTGCCTTGTGTCCCCAAGCCAAACTCTTGCCGTTGCGTGCACGACTTGTGACAGTCTTCACCGTCTGATCAGACACTGATGCCAGGTCAACGGGAGTGTTGCTAGGAAGCTTCCTTGCACCTTTTCATTGTATCAGAGCAGTGAGACAGTTCTCACTGAGCTGCATAACAGAGACGCAGCAGAGCAGCAGCAGAAAGAGTCACCGCTCGAGCAGATCCACTGGGGCCTGTCGAAGACAGCTGGTCACCGTGGACGCAGTCCACACCCATCACGTGAGACAGTAGCAACGGCGTTGCCACAGTGCCAGCAGCAGCATAGCAGCAGAGTAGCAGCAGCAGCAGTGTCGTAGCAGTAGCTACAACAACGTGTGGCGGCTACAGCGAGTGCAGCCGCCGTCCGCACCCGCGGCGGCGGCCACGACAACAGCAATGCAGCCGCAGCAGCGATGGCAACAACAGAGCAGCAGCAACGGCGACAACAGTAGCGTAGCAGCAGTAGCGGCAGCCACGGCAGCAGCAGTAGAGCAACAGCAGCTGCAGCAACAGCGGCGTAGCAGCAGCAGCAATAGCAGCAGCAGCAGTGCTGCGGCAGTAGCGAGCAACAGCCGCAACACGCAACAGCAGCAGCGGCATTGCGCAGCTGCTGCTGCCACTGCTGCGCACGCAACCACGCAGCTGCTACAGCAGCTGACAGCACAGCTGCAACAGCAGCTGAGCGGAAGCTGCTGCACAGCTTCCATGTAGCTTCCACGAAGCCGCCGCGGAGCGGTTGCACGCTCGCGCAGAATTGCGAGAGAAGAAAAAAAAGAGGAAAGGAAGAGTCAAGCTGACATCAGCAATTTTGCTTGCTAACGTCATCAGGTCATGCTGACATCAGCAACCACCTACTTACGTCAGCACCATACTTAGCCAAGTTTTGGCCGGACAGTCAAAAATTGCCAACGTCTCAACTCTTCGAGAAACGCTGACTCTTTTGCAATCCGACAAACCTGACCTGTCAACCCATACTGAGAGGCAACATGGACTCGTCTGACAACATTGGGAAGGGGACAGGTGATCCCTCCTCCTCTTCTTCTGAGGTCTTGAGCCCACACTTGCAGGCCAGTGTGGACCTGCAGAGCCAGCAGGATGAGATGTGTTGCCTGTAGCGGGAGCAGACTGATGCCATCCGCACGCTAACTGAGCTTCTGTGCGCCCAGTCCACGGTCCCACGGCAGGTTTCCGAGGGAGCTGCTGACGTCGCGGTCTCTACACAGCAGTCGGCTGAGGAACCCGTGACAGGAGCTAGACCTGACCCACCACTTCCTGACCTCCTAGATGATGATCCATTTATTCCAGGCATGACATGCGACTCCCCGGATCATGAGATTCGAGTTCTTCAGGAGCGCCTCCGTCAGTTGCAGACAGGCACCAAATCTCCTTGGTTTCCTCCGATACGATCGTCACCCGACTATCCCGGTGACTATCCCCTTCCAGGAGTCTTCCCCATTTCTCGTCCTCCTCAGCCTGCGGTTGTTCTCCCCACAGAGTGGCAACCTAAGGACTTTGAGACACCACCTCCACGGTACATCAGTGAGGACGGCTTCGACTGCTGGAAGATCCTCTTTCAGGTTTGAGCTACTTCAAAGGGAGGGTGGCCCTACTACCACAGCCCGTATCAGCCTACAGACCCAGCACAGGTGTTGACAGCAGCCAGGGCGATGCGCGCACTCCTCTATGCCATGCCACGCAAGACCGTCGTCGAAATCTGCCCCTTCCTTGGCGAGGCCGGCACAGACACCGGCACCGATCCACGCGGAGGTTGGGATCTGGACTTATCCCTGCCGGCCACAGAGACGCACGCCACTCGTGTAGCACACATTCATGCCTTTCACTCTCTCCGTTAGGGGCCTACAGAGCCTGCAACCGACTACTGGCGACGCGTCATGCAAATCTACATGCGCCTTAGAACCTCAGGAGGCACACAGTTGTGGGCGCTTCGTACGATGATGCTCAGACTTCGCCTTGAGTACACTGACATCTTCACACGGTACAGCGACGCTGTCCTCGAGCCCTTTTCAGCCACTCTGCAGCTTCTCCCCTGGGCACATCAGCTCTTCCTCCAGGTGACTTCAGCCCGCGAGGCAGCCGTGGCCCATCAGGAGACTTCTCTTGCTACAACAGTCCTCGCATCACCACCATCTTCCCTCCTGCAATATCCTTATTCATCCTCTATCACGTCCTCATCTTCCTCCTCGTCTTCGGCCCCGCCCACACCCACTTAGAAATAGGGTGTAGCAGCACTATCTCATGGGAAGAAGAAGAAGGGGAAGCGTGGATCAGGTCAACAGCAGTCACAGCAGCAGTCGTCATTCACTGGTAGCAGTGGACGTTCTGTTCACTGCTACAACTGTGGAGGCGCCCATGGCTACAACGAGTGCCAGCAGCCGCTTGACTGGGCACGGATTACTCGTAGGCTCCAGGCCGCACACGCCCCCCATTCCATGTCCAGCATGTCAACCTCACCATCCTCTGGACGCATGGCGGCCACGACTACAGTTGTTCCCGCTTCCTCACCGGCGAGTAGCAGTGATCCGGACCCACTTGACCGCACCATCGCTGAGCTCCGACACCTTCTGGCGCTTTGCTTTCAGGGAGGTACGAGTGTGTTGTCATCATCGGGTGGTCCATAGACTATCTGTCTGTCCGTTCCTGTGGGTCGTGACGAGGCGTATGGGGGATCGCAGTCAGCATGTGATGATGATGGGCCTGACTGCACCGATTGGGTTCATGAGTCTCATCTTTGTGCCCTGCGTCGTTCCTCCCCACAGATGGCTCAGCGTCCCTCTCATGCCGAGTGTTCCATTGCCCGTTGTACAGTGACGTCGACCAGTCGTGACTCCGGTGGCACTTGGATCATCGATTATGGTGCCACTCATCACATGACGTGTCGTCGTTGTGATTTTTTTGTTCTCGGTCCTGTCACGTCTGTCCGTTCCGTCCGTACAAGCTCTGGTCAGTCCTTGCCAGTCCATGGTGTTGGGGTTGTATGTTTTGACCGTCCGTCTGGCCCCTTGAATCTTTCCGACGTGTTTTTTGTGCCTGATCTTGAGCTCAGCCTGCTTTCTGTGCGTGCCTGCACACTGATGGGTCTCTCTGTCGAGCATACCGCAGACTCAGCGGTTGTGACTGCTACTGATACTCGCAGCATTGTCATTCAAACCTCAGTCGTAGATGATATGTATCGTGTCTCTCGGACCTCCTCTCCTTGCTCTCCTTCCTCGTCCGGTCGGGTCTTTGTCACTGGTGTTCCGTCTTCGGAACACCAGCGGTTGCTTCATCACCATCTGTGTCACCTGGGCTCCGATACTGTGTCGAAGCTCATTCCGACACAGCTAGCTCTCAGTCTTGACACGGCTTCTTTTGAGAAGCCACCCAAGACTGATTGTCTCTTTTGCGCTCAGGGGAAGATGCATCGATGCACCTACCCTGACTCTCGTTCCCGAGCGCTTTGGCCTCTCGGGCTAGTTCACTCAGACCCTCTTGGTCCTCTTCCAGTTGAGTCCCTATCTGATCGGTGTCGGTATGTTCTGACTCTGACTGACGACTTTACCCGGATGCGGTGGGTCTATAGCCTGCGTCAGAAGAGCGATGTCGCCCTTACGGTTCGACTCTGGCTAGTGATGGCTGAGCGTCACTCACGTCACACGCTACATACTTTCCGCTCAAATCGCGGCGGTGAGTTCCTTGGCGAGATGGACGGGTTCTTTGCTGAGAACGGGATTTTTCACCAGGTCTCCCCTCATGCTACCCCTCAGCAGAATGGTGTTTCTGAGCGCTGGAACCGCACCATGGAGGATGCGGTTTGCGCTATGCATTCTGAGTACGGTCTCCTTGAGTCCTTTGTCTTTGAGGGTTTCGCCTACATCACTTGGGTCTGGAACCGCCTCCCGCACGGTCCGCTTCCGGACCACATTACACCGTATGAGTTCTGGTTTGGACACCATGATGACCTTCGTATCCCTCGCGTCTAGGGATCCCTGGCCTCCGTGTGGAACACCGAGGACCAGCAGGGGTCCAATGTCTCACCTCGGGGCCGCTTGTATGCCTTCGTAGGCATTTCCCCGCGGTCGAAGGCCAGGTGCTTCTGGGACCCTACTCGTCGTCGCGTCATTGAGTCACGCGACGCGCTCTTTTTTGAGTCTCTCACCTAGCATGACCTGACTTTGATCACGGCACTCTCCGCCACACATGTTCCTACCTGTGAGAGTTCTCTGTGGATGGGGGAGACTTCTACGCCAGCGAGCACCTCTCACCAGGCTGATGTGTCCGTTCGAGCCCCCTTCACCTCTCGGTCTCCGGCCCTTGATGACCCGGCGGTCATCGCCGTCGGTCCAGAGACCTCGCCCGTACAGCCTGTTTCACGCCCCACAGGTGCCCCTGCTTCTGCTCCAATGCCTACTTCTGCGCCAGTACCAGCGTCTACTGGCCCTCCTCTATCTGTGTCTGGTCTAGTCTCGCCTACTCCCGTATCTGCTCCTGCAGGCACTCCTGCCTCTGTGTCACGTCCAGTCTTGCCTGCTCTTGCTGTCACACCCAGTCCCGTGTCCCCCACACATGCATCTCCTCGCACAACATCACCTCCCTTGCCTCAGTCCCCACCAGCTGTGGTCGTGCCCGTCCCTGAGCCTGAGGTGTGCCCCTCGAGATCCGATTACTCTCGTGAGCCCGGTGGTCATCTTCAACCACTGGATTCCTTAGCTCAGCGAGCGTCGGGCCCCGCACCCAGGCGTCCCTCTTGCAGCATCGCGAGTGGTGATCCCCGCACAAAGGCCCTAGGCCTGAGTGTCCGCACTGAGCTCACAGAGGTACATTCATCGTGCCCCGTAGGGTACGATCTCATCACTCGCGAGTTTCATATCGCTTGTGATGCCACAGCTGATCTTCTGGTCGTCAGGCCTAGCACCGAGGCGTGTGCCCTTGCCAGGCAAAGCTCTTCCTCTATGGTGCCCGACCCGGGCAACTTGAGGGAAGCTCTCTCATCAAAGGATGCTGACGCTTGGCGCGCTGCCTGCGAGGATGAGCTTCGCGCCATCCGAAAGCATAGAGTCTACGAGCTTGTCCATTTTCCGCCTGGGAGGAAGGCTATTCGGGTCAAGTAGGTCTTTCGCAAGAAAGTGAAGCCAGATGGCTCACAGGAACGCTACAAGGCCCGCTTGGTTGTCAACGGGTACTCTCAGATTGAGGGCGTTGATTACACCGACACTTTTGTCCCTGTCGGCCGCATGACCTCAGCTTGAGCTCTGTTTGGTGTAGTGGCTCAGCATGACTGGGATATACACCAGATGGACGTGAACAATGCGTTCCTCCATGGCTCTCTGGATGAGCAGATTTACGTGGCCTTGCCACCTGGCTTTGAGGACGGCGACAAGGTTTGGCACTTGCATAAGTCCTTGTACGGCCTCAAGCATTCTGCGCGGTGTTACAACCGGGAGATCACCGGCACTTTGACCCGTGTGGGATATGTACAGAGCGAGGGAGATCCCTCTCTCTTCATCCTACCGACACCCGAGCGGTTCACCGCCATCCTGGTCTATGTCGATGACCTTCTCATCGCGTCTCCGTCCCTCGAGGCCGTGAAGGAGGCCAAGGCTGTCCTTCAGACTGCCTACAGGATGAAGACATCGGTCCTGCATCAGTGTTTCTTGGTATGGAGATCATGCGAGATCGCAGGCGTCCGACACTGTTGCAGTATTAGGCCCGATACGCATGAGTCGTGGGGGAGCGTTTCAGTGACCTCCTTAGTGCAGTGCTCACCGCTTCCACACCTCTTACACCTGATGGGCAGGATGCCCTAAAGGTGGATGATCCCGCACAGCTGGGGGAGACAGTGGACGTGACCTTGTACCTCCGTCCCATCGGATATCTGATGTACCAGGCCACTACGACACGTCCTGACATCACTTTCGCTGTCAACCACCTCCCTCAGTTCTCGCAGGCTCCACGTGCCAGAGCCCTTCACCCGGCTGTGCGAGTGGTGCGGTACATGGTCTCCACGCCGTACCTCAGACTCTGCTTTTGTCGGCAGTGTTCGATGGTCCTTGACGGCTACACTGACAGCGACTGGGTCTGGAGCCCAGATGGACGCAGCCGTACTGGCTACGTGTTCCTGCTCAACGGTACCGCTCTGTTTTGGCATAGCGAGAAACAGGACTGCATCGCACGTAGCTCGTCGGAGGCAGAGTACGTTGCTTAGGGCGCAAGGGCTCCTGAGGCGGTATGGTTGCAGCGCCTGTTTCTAGAGCTTGGTCAGTCAGTACCCGCCATTGTGCTTCGTTGCGACAACCAGAGTGCTCTTGCCATTGCGGAGAACTCCGGTGTCTTTCACGCTCGTACAAAGCACATTGCGGTTGAGCATCACTTTGTGCGTGATCTGGTGGAGCGACACATTATCTCCGTCATGTGGGTTGGCACTGACATGCAGCGTGCTAATTTCTTGACGAAGTTACTAGCTCGGAGAAAGTTCCTGGTGGCCATTCGTTTTTTTGGGCTTCGCCCCATGCCTAAGAGTGGTTGAGTGTGGGATGTGTGTTCATGTCCTATCTGTTTTACACACACTATTGTACTTATCCCAGTGTTGCACGTGTATAGACATACGTACCATTGGGTCATGGGGGAGTGTTGTGATTTGTGACGTTCTTGTACAGTCTACTATGACCACTCGGTCGTGCCTATACTGTGCAGATCCCTAAGGCCGGCCTCGGTAACACCGGTGCATCGACTAGCGGCAGACTATCAGCTTGGAGCTGGCCGACTACCGTTCCAGAGCCCCGGACATTGCCGGGACTTCGTGCTGTTTTTTCTGCAACTTGCGGGAGTTTTCCAGCGGACTGGCCATGAGCCCGATATGCATGTTTTTGCATCGCGTGTCCACTGTCTGATGATGGATGAATGCATGTGACCAGTCGTAGGGTCCGTCTTGTGATCTTGCACGTCTACGTTCAGACCACGTAGCATTCTGACATGTGTGCGCAGAGTTATGGCCAAAACAGTGGTTTTGGGCCGGTTTTAGGACAGCTCTTAGACCACCGCGTGCGACACCCGCTGTACACCGCGGCAGGTATTTATGCCATGGACCTTTCATTTGTCATTTCTCTCTGCAAATGCTATTGAAGCATTCAGACACTTTGCCTTGTGTCCCCTAGCCAAACTCTTTCCGTTGCGTGCACGACTTGTGACTGTCGTCACCGTCTAATCAGGCACTGACGCCTGGTCAACGGGAGTGTTGCTAGGAAGCTTCCTTGCATCTTTTCACCAAGACGTCGTGGCAACTGTTTGGCTGCCGACGGTGCTCTCTCACTTGTACAATTAGACAGGGATGGCTCATATCACAATTGAATTTTTGTAATCACCCTTTACCTACTATATCAAGGGGTGACGCACTTGCATGCAAGACTAAAGACCGGTTTGGACTGGATTTCACCCAAAATCCAGTCCGAAGTGAGAAAGTGCATAGAAGCTTCCTAGCAACACAGCCGCTGACCGGGCGTCAGTGCCTGGTTAGACGGTGAGGACAGTCACAGGTCGTATACACAACGGCAAGGGTTTGGCTAGGAGACACAAGACACAGTATCAGAATGCTTCAATATAGCATATGCAGAGAGGAATGACAAATGACAGGTCCAACACATAAATACCTGCCGCGGCGCACGGCGGGTGTCGCACGCGGCAGTCCAAGAGCTGTCCTAAAACCGGCCCAAAACTACTGTTTTGGCCGTATCTCTGCGCACACATGTCAGAATCCTACGCCGTCTAAGCCTAGACGTGCAGATTCAAAAGACGGACGCTACGACTGGTCACATGCATGCATCCATCAACTGACAGTGAGCATACAATTCAAAAACATGCAAATAGGCCTCATGGCCAGTCCGCCGAAAGGCGCCTGCAAGACGTGGAAGACACAGCAAATAGTCCCAGTGGCATCTGGGGCTTTGGAACAGTGGTCGGTCAGCTCCAATTGGGTAGTCCGCCGCCTGTCGTCGCGTCGGTGTCACCAGGGCTGCATGCCTCAAGGATCTGCACGAGTATGGACACAACCGATTGGTCACAGTAAACTGTACACTAACGGCACAAAACACAACACTCCCCCATGACCCGATGGTACGCATGTCCATACGCGTGCAGCACTGGTACAACCACATAGTGGGTGACACAGACAGATGAGACGCAAACGTACATCCCACACTCAACCACTGTCACGTACGGGGCAAAGCCCAACAGAACGAATGGCCACCAGGAACTCTCCGCGGGCAAGTGCCTTCGTCAAGAAATCAGCACGCTGCAAGTCAGTGCCAACCCACATGATGGAGATCATGCGTCGCTCCACCAGATCACGAACGAAGTGATGCTCAATCACAATGTACTTTGTGCAAGCATGAAAAACACCAGAGTTCTCCGTAATGGCGAGAGCACTCTGGTTGTCGCAACGCAGCACAATGGCGGGTACTTACTGCCCAAGCTCAAGAAACAAGCGCTGCAGCCAAACTACCTCAGCAGCCCCTGCCCCCAAAGCCACATACTCTGCCTCCGACAAGTTACGTGCGATGCAGCCCTGCTTCCCGCTTCGCCAAGACAAAGCGGTACCATCGAGCAGAAACACGTAACCAGTGCGACTGTGCCCGTCAGGGCTCCAAGCCCAGTCGCTGTCAGTATAACCGTCAAGGATCACCGAACACTACCGACAAAAGCAGAGTCCAAGATACGGCGTGGAGACCACGTACCGTACCACTCACACAGCCGCGTGAAGAGCTCTCGCACGTGGAGCCTGCGAGAACTGAGCGAGGAGGTTGACGGCGAACGCGATGTCGGGGCGCGTGGTAGTGGTCAGGTACATCAGAGATCCGATAAGACAGAGGTACAAGGTCACGTCCACTGTCTCCCCCAGCTGTGTAGGGTCATCCACCTTCAAGGCATCCTGCCCATCAAGTGTGAGGGGTGTGGAAGCAGTGGGCACTGCACCAAGGAGATCCCTAAAGCGCTCCCCCACGACTCGTGCGTATCGGGCCTGATGTAGCAACAGTGTCCGATGTCTGCAATCTCGCACAATCTCCATACCGAGAAACACCGATGCAGGACCGAGGTCCTTCATCCTGTAGGCGGTCTGCAGGACAGCATTGGCCTCCTTCACGGCCTCCAGGGATGGAGACGCGATCAGAAGGTCATCAACATAGACCATGATGGCGGTGAACCGCTCGGGTGTCGGTAGGATGAAGAGCGAGGGGTCTGCCTCACACTGTATATATCCTCCGCGAGTCAAGGTGCCAGTGTTTATCGGTTCCAACACCGTGGAGACTGCTTGAGGCCGTACAAGGACTTGCGCAAGCGCCAGACCTTGTCATCGTCCTCAAATCTTGGTGGCTGAGCCACGTAGATCTCCTCATCGAGAGAGCCATGGAGGAACGCGTTGTTCACATCCATCTGGTGTAGTTCCAAGTCATGCTGAGCCAATACACTGAACAGAGCTCAGGCTGAGGTCATGCGACCGACAGGGGAAAAAGTGTCGGTGTAATCAACTCCCTCAATCTGAGAGAACCCCTTGACGACCAAGCGGGCCTTGTAGTGTTCGAGTGAGCCATCTGGCTTCACTTTCTTGCGAAAGACCCACTTGACCTTAATCGCCTTCCTCCCAGGGGGAAGGTCGACCAGCTCGTAGACTCTGTGCTCTCGGATAGCGCGAAGCTCATCCTTGCAAGCAGCTCGCCAGGCATCAGCATCCTGCGATGAAAAAGCCTCCCTCAATGTGCCCGGGTCAGGCGCCATAAAGGGGGAACTCTGCGTGGCGAGTGCACACGCCTCAGTGTCAGGCCTGACGGCCACGAGATCAGCTGCTGCGTCACAGGCGATATGGAACTCGCGAGTGATCAGGTCGTGCCCTATGGGGCACGCTAGGTGTACCTCTGAAAGCTCAGTGCGGACACTCAGGCCTAAGGCCTTTGTGCCTGGATCACCGCTCACGATGCTGCGAGAGGAACGCATGGGTCCGGGACCCGACGCTCGCTGAGCTCTGGAATCCAGTGGTCGAAGGCGACCACCGGGCTCATGGGAGTAACTGGAGGTCGAGCGGCGCACCTCAGGCTCAGGAACAGGTACGACCACAGGGACAGGTATGACCACAGCTGGTGAGGGCTGAGACGAGGCAGCCAAAGATGCTGTGTGAGGGGATGCGTGTGTGGGTGACACAGAGCTCGGGGTGACAGCGGGCAAGGCTTGTTCGGACACTGAGACAGGAGTGTCAGCCAACGTAGGGACAGGAGTGGGTTGGGCTGGGTCAGACGCCGGAGCACGGGTGCCAGTAGACACAAGTGGTGATGTAGGAGGAGGCGTGAGAGCACTAGTACCTATGGGGTGTGAAACAGGCTGAACAGGCGGGATCTCTGGACCAACGGCAATGATAGCCGAATCATCAAGTGTTGGAGACCGAGAGGGGACTCGAGCGGACACACCAGCCTGACGAGGAATGGTCGCTGGCGGAAAAGCCTCCCCCATCCGCCGAGGACCCTCACAGGAAGGGACATGAGCTGCAAAGAGAGCTGTGATCGAAGTCAGATCACGGTATGTAATGACTCAAAAAACAGCGCGTCACAGGACTCAATGACACGACGGCGAGTGGGGTCCCAAAATCGCCAGTCCTTCGACCACGGGGAGATGCCGATGAAGGCACACAAGCGACCCCGAGGGGAGACCTTGGACCCCTGCTGGTCCTCGGTGTACCACACGGAGGCTGGGGAACCCCAGACGCGAGTGAGAGGAAGATCAGCACGGTGGCCAAACCAGAGCTTGTACGGTGTAACCTGGTCCGGAAGCGTACCATGCGGGAAGTGGTTCCAGACCCAAGTCATGTAGGCGAAGCCCTAGAAGGCGAAGGACTCTGGGAGACCGCACTCAGACCGCATGGCGCGGACGGCATCCTCCATGGTGCGGTTCCAGCGCTCAGATACACCGTTCTGCTGTGGGGTAGCAGGAGCGGAGACCTGGTGAAAAATGCCATGCTCAGCAAAGAAGGAGTCCATCTCACCGAGGAACTCGCCGCCGCGATCCGAGCAAAAGGTATGTAGCGTGTGGCGAGACTGACACTCAGCCATCACGAGCCAGAGCCAAACCGCAAGGGCGGCGTTGCTCTTCTGACGCAGACTATAGACCCACTGCATCCGGGTGACGTCGTCAGTCAACGTCAGATCATACCGGCCCCTCTTGGACAGGGACTCAACCGGGAGAGGACCAAGCAGGTCTGAGTGGACCAACTCGAGGGGCCTCAGCACTCGAGAACGCGAATCAGGATAAGTGCACCGGTGCATCTTTCCCTGAGCGCAAAAACGACAGTCGGTCTTGGGTGGCTTCTCGAAAGAAGCCACGTCAAGGCCAAGAGCGGGCTGTGTCCGTATGAGCTTCGACACAGTGTCGGAGCCCACGTGACACAGACGTTGGTGAAGCAACCTCTGGTGTTCCGGGGTTAGAACACCAGTGACAAAAACGCGACCAGAGGAAAGGGGAGAGCAAGGGGAGGATGGCCGAGCAATGCGGTACAAATCATCTACGACTGAAGCATGCAGGACAATGCTAGGGGTGTCAAGAGCAGTCATAGTCACTGAATCAGCGGTATGCTCAACGGAGAGACCCATCACCGTGCAGGCACGTACAGAAAACAGACTGAGCTCAAGATCAGGCACAAACAGCACGTCAGAGAGATATAGGGGGCCAGACGGACCATCAAAGCATACAACCCCAACACCGTGGACCGGTAAGGACTCTCCAGAGCCTGTACGAACAGAATGACCAGTCGTGACAGGACCAAGTACCACAAAGTCACTACGACGACACGTCATGTGGTGGGTGGCACCAGAATCGATGATCCAAGTACCACCGGAGTCACGACTGGTGGACGTCACTGTACTACGCGCAATGGAACACTCGGCATCAGAGGGACGCTGAGCCGTCAGTGGGAAGGAACGACGTATATCACAAAGGTGAGACTCATGAATCCAGTCAGTGCAGTCAGGCCCGACATCATCACATGCGGACTGTGCTCCCCCACACATGTCATCACAAGTCACGAGGACGGACGAACAAGCAGTGTGTGACCCACTCGACGATGACAACACACTCGCACCTCCCTGAAAGTGAAGCGCCAAAAGATGACGAAGCTCGGCGATGGTGTGGTCACGTGGGTCTGGATCACTGCTGCTCGCTGCAGACGTGGTCGCCGCGCGTCCAGAGGAGTATGCGCGCGACGTGCCAGACGCGGTGCGAGCAGTATGGGCAGATTGAAGTCCACGAGTGATGCGCTCCCAGTCAAGCGGCTGCTGGCACTCGGGGTAGCGATGGGCAACTCCACAGTTGTAGCAGTGCACAGAACGGCCACTGCTACCACTGGATGACGGCTGCTGCTGACCCGATCCGCGCTTCTTATTCTTCTTCTTCCCCTGGGCAGCTGCTGCAATGCCCTGTGTCTGCATGGGTATAGACGAGGTCGAAGAGGAGGAGAAAGATGAGGTCGTGATGGAGGTGGATGAGGGTGACTGCAGGAAGGAAGATGGTGGTGAGGCGAGGACTACTACAACGAGGGAAGTCTCCTGATGTGCTACTGCTGCCTCGCGGGCCAATGTCACCTGGAGGAAAAGCTGATGCGCCCAAGGGAGCAGCTGCAGTGTGGCTGAGAAAGGCTCGAGAGAAGCGTCGCTGTACCGTGTGAAGATGTCGGTGTACTCCAAGCGAACTCTGAGCATGATCGTCCGAAGTGCCCACAGTTGTGTGCCCCCTGAGGTCCCCAAACGTGTGTAAATACGCATGGCGCGTCGCCAGTAATCCGCCGCAGACTCCGCTGGTCCCTGACGGAGCAAGTGGAAAGCACGAATGTGTGACGCACGCGTGGCGTGCGTCTCTGTGGCCAGTAGGGACAACGCCAGATCCCAGCCTCCACGAGGATCAGCTCCGGTGCCTGTGCCAGCCTCGCCAAGGAAGGGGCGGAAGTCGACGACAGTCTCGCGTGGCATGGCATACAAAAGTCATCGCATGGCCCC
>SZWC01011580.1:33016-50324 GCA_023375785.1 Penium margaritaceum | reverse complement strand
CCCCCCCCCCCCCGAAGCGACGAGTGTATTGGGGTTGTTTTGTTGGGTTGTGTATTGCACAACCGTTACTTGAATGCAATAAGTATGCTATACACTTACTGTATTTTTCACATGTCCGTCGGATACACACATCATATACACTCTCCTAATACACTTTACCTGTTTGGAGGGGGGGCAACATGGCAACCGGAGATCTCCCCCCCCCAAAGGGTAAAGTGTATTGGGGGAGTGTCTATGGTAAGTGTATCTGATGGACACGTGAAAAGTATTACAAAATGTATTTTGAAAAGATGCCAAAAAACACTCGTCGACCGTCGATCTATGATGATCGACGCTTGACTATGTACGATTTTATCGTCTATATAAAAATCACAATCGACGATCGATGACCGTGCACTAGTTGATGACATCCATATGTGCGGAAACCATATTACACACTGGTAAGCACATAGTCGAGACCCCACCCCGCCCCCGAAGCGACGAGTGTATTGGGATTGTGTAACTGGGTTGTGTATTGCACAACCGTTACTTGAATGCACTAAGTGTACTATACACTTAGTCTATTTTTCACATGTCCGTCGGATACAAACATCATATACACTCTCCTAATACACTTTACCTGTTTGGGGGGGGGGGACAACATGGGAGCCGGAGATCCCCCCTCCAAAAGGGTAAAGTATATTGGGGGAGTGTCTATGGTAAGTGTATCTGACGGACACGTGAAAAATACATGAAGTACATTTTGAGAAGATGTCAAAAAACACTCTTCGACCGTTGATCTATGACGATCGACGATTGACTATGTACAATTCAACCGTCTATATATAGATGACAATCGACGATCGACGATCGTCGACTAATCATTGCCACACATATGATGATTGACAAAAGGTTTGCGAGGGATTCGTGTGGGGGATACAAGATATCCCTCTGCGACTGAAGGGAACCTGTTGGGCCCCGCTACCGTGGGGCCCAACAGGAGCTCGGAAAAGAGAAAAACTAAAACCCTTAACCCCGGCAGTAACACGGTGTTGATTGTGCCTCATCCTAGTTCCGCACCCAAGAACAGGCGTTCTCGTTCTTAACAATAGTAGCAGCTTTAAGGTCTAAGGACAAATGTACGTCTGTGTAAGGGAGCTGTAAATGGAGTTGTGGAAAACGAAGGCATGGTCTTTGTTTGCTTTTTTCATTTTGATTACCAGCCTTCCAAGAACGTTCGCATATTAAGGCATACAAATACATGAAAATATGTATGAATATACGTAGTAAAGTGAATTGTAACGTAACTTCCACGAAGGAATCATGAAATTTCCAAAGGCTTACATTTGACATGTACACTGTATGAAGAGTGTATTTTTCAGAGGTGATTAACCATAAATGGGAGTCAGTAGGATGAGATACATCGCCTACAACAGCAGCAGCCCGACGCCATCCAAATGCTCACTGACCTTCTTCGGATTCAGTCCACGGCCCCATACCAAACCTCTGTGGGAGTCGGCGATGTCACACCCTCTGTACAGCAGTCGGCGTCTACGCCGAGGAGAGCAGCAGGACAGGACCCGCCACTTCTTGATCCTTTGGAGGAGGACCCTGACATGCCAGGCATGGAGGAGGACATTGTCCTTACTGGGAGCTGGCATTGTCCTTACTTGCCGCAGAGACACACCCCACCCGCGCGGCTCACATCCGCGCCTTCCGCTTCCTTCGTCAGGGACCTGCCGAGCCCGTAGTCAATTACTGGCGGCGCGCCATGCGCATCTACACGCGCCTTGCGACCTCAGGAGGGACACAGTTGTGGACGCTTCGCACGCTCATGATCGGAGTCCGTCTTGAGCATGCCAACATCTTCTCGAGGAACAAAAATGCCACGCTCGAGCCCTTTTGTGCCTCCCTTCAGCTTCTTCCTTGGGCGCTCGTGAGGTAGCCATCGCCCATCAGGAAAGTTCACTTGCTGCACCGGTCATCGTATCACCACCGACGCCTCTCTTGTAGTACACTTCTCCATCCTCTGGCACACCCTCCTCTTCCCCTTCCACCCCGCCTACCTCGACTCAGACGCAAGGTGTGGCAGCAGTAGCATAGGGGAAGAATGGAAAAAAGAAGTGTGACTCGGGCCAGTAGCAGTCACCACAGCAGCAGTCATCAGGCGGTAACAGTGGACGCACTGTTCACTGCTACAACTGTTGAGGCGCTCACCGATACACCGAGTGCCAGCAGCTGCTCGACTGGGCGTGGATCACTCGCCGTCTTCAGGCTGCACACGCACAACGATCTACGTCGAGTAGCACAGCCTCTGGTCACGCGGCGAACACGACCACAACAGTTCCCTCTTCCCCACCGACGAGCAACGGAGACCCGGACCCACATGACCGCACCATCGCCGAGCTCCGTCAGCTCCTGGCGCTCCACTCTCAGAGAGGTACAAATGTGTCATCATAGCCGGGTGGTTCACAGACTGATTTTTCGTCTATTCTCGTCTCTCGTGATGACTCGTGTGGGGGAGTACAGCTGACATGTGATGATGATGGGCCTAACAGTACAGATTGGATTTTTGAGTCTCACCTGTGCGCCCTTCGTCTTTCTCCCTCCTCTATTGCCGAGCGCCTGTCTCCAGCCGAGTGCTCCATTGCCTGTTGCACCGTGTCTTCCTCCAGTCACGATTCGGCTGGCACTTGGATCATCGATTCCGGTGCCACTCACCACATGACATGTCGTCGTAGTGACTTTGTTGTCCTCGGTCCCGTGGCATCTGTTCGTTCCGTTCGCACGGGCTCTGGTCACTCCTTGCCAGTCCAAGGTGTTGGGGTTGTGTGCTTTGATGGTCCGTCTGGCCCCATCTATCTCTCTGACGTGCTTTTTGTGCCTGACCTTGAGCTCAGCTTGCTCTCTGTATATACCTGTACTTTGATGGAATCTCTTTGGAGCACATTACCGACTCCACGACAGTGACAACTCTTGATACTCGCACTGTTGTTCTTTGTGCCTTTGTTGTGGATGATCTGTATCGTGTTCCTGAGATCTCTTCTTCTCCTTGCTCCCCTTCCCCTCCTGCTTGTGTGTTTGTCAGTGGTGTCCTGTCTCCTGAGCACCAGTGCTTGCTGCATTGACGTCTGTGTCATGTGGGCTCCGACACTACGTCAAAGCTCATTAGGACACAACTCGTCCTCGGTCTTGACGCGGCCTCTTTCGAGAAGTCGCACAACACCGACTGTCTGTTTTGCGCTCAGGATAAGATGCATCGCTACACCTATCCTGACTCCCGTTCTCGAGCCCTTTGTCCCCTCAAGTAGGTCCATTCGAACCTTCTCGGTCCTCTCCCTGTCGAGTCCTTGTCCGACCGGGGATATGTCTTCACCCTAGCCGATGACTTCACCCGGATGCGGTGGGTCTACAACCTATGCCAGAAGAGTGATGCCGCTCTTGCAGTTCGTCTCTGGCTAGTGATGGCTGAGCGTCAGTCTCGCCACTCGCTGCATACCTTCCGCTCGGATCGTGGGTCCGTCGTTGCATTGTTGAGTCCCGCGACGCGCTCTTCTGTGAGTCTCTCACCTACCGCGATCTGACCTCAATTGTGCCGATGTCAGTCATACACGTTTGTACGTGTGACGTTTCTCAACAGATGGAGGAGTCTGAGCCTACGAGCACCTCTCGTCCGGCTGATGTGTCTGTTCAAGCCCCCTCCACTTCTCGGTCTCCAGCTCTTGATGACCCGTCGATCATCGCTGTCGGCCCAGAGACCTCTCCCGCCCAGCCTGTCTCCTCTCCTGCGCCCTCGCGCCCCACAGACACCCATGATGCTGTCCCTTTATCCACCCGTACTCTTGTCTCTGTGGGTGGTCCTGCTGCCACTCCTAGTCCTGCTTCTCCCATCAGTTCACCAGCCTCTCCTCTCACTGCATCACCTGCCTTTGTGCCTTAGTCCTCACCGGATGTGGTCGTGCCTGTCTCTGAGCCTGTGGTCAGCCCTTCAAGCCCAAGCTACTCCCGTGAGCCCGATGGTCGTCTTCGACCGTTGGGCTCCGGAGCCCAGCGAGTGTCAGGTCCCGCACCCAGGCCCTCCACTCGTAGCGTTACGAGTGGCGATCCCGGCACAAAGGCCCCCCGCCTGAGTGTCCATACAGATCACACAAAGGTACATCCAGCGTCTCTTGTAGGACACGATCTCGTCACTCGCGAGTTTCATACTGCTTGTGATGCAGCAGCTGACCTTGTGGTCATCAGGCATAGTTCTGAGGCGTGCTCACTCGCCACTCAGAGCTCTCCCTCATCGGTGCCTGATCCGGGCATACTAAGGGACGCCCTCTCATCAGAGGATGCCGCCGCCTGGAGTGCCGCCTACGCGGGTGAGCTTCGTGCCTTTCGAGAGCACGGAGTTTACGAGCTAGTCGACCTTCCATCTGGGAGGAAGGCGATTCAGGTCAAGCGGGTCTTTCGCAAGAAGGTAAAGCCAGATGGCTCAGTGGAACGCCACAAGGCTCGCTTGGTCGTCAAGGGGTACTCTCAGATTGAGGGCATTCATTACATTGATACCTTTGCCCCTGTCGGCTGCATGACCTCAGCTCATGCTCTGTTTGGTATGGTGGCTCAGCATGACTGGGAACTGCATTAGATGGATGTGAATAATGCATTCCTCCATGGCTCTCTGGATGAGGAGATTTACGTGGTCCACCCACCAGGCTTGCGAAAGTCCTTATACGGACTCAAGCAATCTCCTCAGTGTTGGAACCAGGAGATCACAGGTACTCTGACTCGTGCGGGATATGTACAGAGTGAGGCAGATCCCTCTCTTTTCATCCGACACACGCCTGAGCGGTTCATCGCCATCCTAGTCTATGTGGACGGCCTCCTGATCGCGTCTCCCTCCATGGAGGCCGTGAAGGAGGCCAAGGCGGTCCTCCATATTGCCTATAGGATGAAACACCTTGGTCCTACAGCGGTGTTTCTTGGCATGGAGATCGTACAAGACCGCAGACGCCGGACGCTTTTATTGCATCAGGCACGATACGCACGTATTGTGGGGCAGCGCTTTAGTGACCTCCTTGCCGCAGTCTCAACGGCCTCCACACCTCTTACACCTGACAGGTAGGACGCCCGGAAGGTGGACGATCCCACATAGCTGGGCGAGACAGTGGATGTGACCTTGTACCTCCGCCTCATCAGATCTCTGATGTACCTGGCCACTACCACACGCCCTGATATCGCTTTTGTTGTCAACCTCCTTACACCGTTTTTGCAGGCTCCACGTGCTAGAGTGCTCCAGGCGGTTGTGCGAGTGGTGCGGTACATGGTTTTCATGCCGTACCTCGGACTCTGCTTTTGTCGGCAGTGCTCAGTGGTTTTCGACGACTACACCGACAGCGACTGGGCCTGGAGCCCAAATGGACGCAGTCGCACCGGTTACGTGTTCCTTCTCGGTCGTACCACTGTGTCCTGGCATAGTGGGAAGTAGGGCTGCATTGCACGTAGCTCATCAGAGGCAGAGTATGTTGCTCTTGGTGCAAGGGCTGTTGAGGCAGTGTGGCTACAGCGCCTGTTCCTTGAGCTGGGTCAGTCAGTGCCCGCCATTGTGCTTTGTTCTGACAACCAGAGTGCTCTTGCCATTGCGGAGAACTCTGTTGTCTTTCATGCTCGCACGAAGCACATTGCGGTTGAGCATCACTTCGTGCGTGATCTGGTGGAGCGACACGTGATCTCCGCCATATGGGTCGGCACTGACATGCAGCGTACTAACTTCTTGACGAAGGCACTGGCGCGCGAGAAGTTTCTGGTGGCCATTCGTTCCATTGGACTTCACCCCTTGCCTGAGAGTGGTTGAGTACGGGGTGTATCTGTGTCCGTGTCACGACTGTTTTTACACTCATTCTTGCACTCGTTTGAGTGCTGCATGTGTATGGACATGCGTACCATCGGGTCATGGGTGAGTGTTGTGATTTGTGACGTTCCTGTCGACCTGTACAGTTTACTGTGACCACTCGGTCGTGTTCATGCTCGTGCAGATCCTTGATGCGGACCCAGGTGGCACTGTGGCGTCATCTGGTGGTGGACTACCTGCTCGGAGCTGATCGATGGTCGCCCCAGAGTCCTCGATGCTGTCTGGGACCTTCTGCAGTTTTCTACAGCTTGTAGTATTTTATCAGTGGACTGGCCGTTGGCCCGATTTGCATGTTTTTGCATTGTGTTTCCACTGTTTGTTGCCGGATGCATGCATGTGACTAGTCGTAGCATCCGGCTTGAGATTTTGTACGTGTAGGTTCAGACGGCATAGCGTTCTGACTTGTCTACGCTGAGTTACGGCCAAAACAGTGGTTTTGGGCTGGGTTTAGGACAGACCTTGCACTGCCGCATGCGACACTCGCCGTGCGCCGCTGTTGGTACTTATGCCATGGACCTTCCATTTGTCATCTCTATCTACAAATGCTGTTGAAGCATTCTGACACTTTGCCTTTGTGTCGCCTAGCCAGACCCTTGCGGTTGTGTGCACGACTTTTGACTGTCGTCACCGTCTTACCAGGCACTGACGACTAGTGTGCGGCGGTATCGCTAGGAAGCTTCCACGCACTTTCTCAGGGGCATGCATCGTGAATATAAGTAGTACACAACATGAATTACCATGGTCATGGATCCCACAACTGAGACGAGGACTATTGTTTGTAGCCTGTTTAGGCGAGATAGGTACAACATGAGCTTTTTGTTCATGATCCAAGTCCTCGTCGTACACTTGGACCTGGGGTGGGGAAGCAATACCTGGCTGGTTGTGTGACGCTCTAGAGGTGCCACGTGGTGGTGTCACAGGTGGTGGGCCTTTGGACCAACATCTACGGCTGGCAGCCGAGCTGATTTGTGCCAACATCTCAGGACGAGATGGATATCGCGTGATAAAAAGTGAAAGAAAAATAAACGATGTGCTCATTCTCACCGAGTGCAGACGCATCCCCCACCGCTGACGTCTCTCTATCAACAACACGAGTGGCCCACGGTGCAGACAGGATGGGAGCCGGATGTGTTTGCTCTCAGCAAATGAGAGTCAACAGTAGAGAGATACAAAGACTAGCCAGGACAATGGGGTAGACGCAATGTGTTGCATAGCAGACAACAATAGAGAACGTGGCTACCAATCAGAGCACGTGGCACGAGGCACTTCTCTCATAGGTTTGACGTAAGTAGGTTGGCCAACGACGTCCCCGAAGTACACGAAGCATCAACCATATGCAAATCGATGGGTCGACATCAAGCATGACCTGGGGCATTACCCTGATTGATCGCGATGAGTCAAAATTACCAGTGAGGCTCTTGCTAGACTGACATGAGATAACATCTCAAATCCATAATGTAAGGTTGAATCCAAGAAGTGGTTAAATATGGACCGGAAGTTGCACACCTGTGGAGCGAGAGCCCGACGAGACATAATATTACCCCCTCTTTCCAAGAAAAGAAGGGATAACATGAAAAAATATGTACTTCTTAGTACTTCATTGACAGTCATATGGAATACATCTCCTTAAACTTTTGTATGTGCATGATATTCACAACCAATGGTCTGAGGTAACGACACATAATGTCGCTGCCTTCTAATTTACAAGCGAAAACAAGTTTTGTCTGCAAAATAATTAATGCCATATCCATGGTTCCATTAAATTCACGTTATGCTGGATGGACGGAGTTGTAATATGTCCATCATTTTGACCGATAGATCCGCGGAGTCCATAGTCGAAAACGAAATGCACGCGGTGTCCAAAGTCAAAAACGGAAAGCCTGCGTTGTCCATAGTCGCAAACAAAATGACAGCGGTGTCCATCATTTCATCGAGCGAGCGAAAACAGGCACGGCTGATATATATTTCATGCATATATCACATTCCATCAGGATTTTGACTTCGAGCTTCGACGGTCATCACGAGCTCGCAGGAGGAGTTTCGCGGCAAAACCTCCCTGCGAGCTCGCGATGACCCTGCCAAACCCCCCATTTAAACTAGGGGGTTTGTCGTAGGTTTTGGGGGTTTTGAAGGATGCGGCGCACGCTGGGCATCTACCAGGCCCAGCGATAGCGGGGTCCGGCAGATGCCATGGCAAGAAAATAAATAGCCAAACTGCCGATCGTAACTAGGGGGTTTACCTCTTATTGAGGGGGGGGGGGGTTGCGAGATGCGGCGCACGTGTGATAAAAGAAGGGGAATCTGCCGGGCCCCGCTACCGCGGGGCCCGGCAGATGCCCGGGCAAGGAAAAAAAATAACACCCAAATCCCCGAGTCTAACTAGGGGGTTTGTCTGTTACTGGGAGGGGGGGTTGCGACATGTGGCGCACGTGTGAGAGAAGAAAGGGAATCTGCCGGACCCCGCTACCGCGGGGCCCAACAGATGCCCGGGCACGTAAAAAAAAACCCTAGACATCCTAGTGTAACTAGGGGGTTTGTCGTATATTTGGGGGGGGGGGTTGCAAGATGCGGCGCAAGTGTGATAGAAAAAAGGGAATCTGCCGGGCCCTGCTAGCGCGGGGCCCGGCAGATGCCCGGGCAAGTAAAAAAAAAACCCGAACCCCCTAGTGTAACTAGGGGGTTTGTCGGATATTGGGGGGGGGGGGGGTTGCGGGATGCAGCGCACCCTGTCGCGAGTTTTGGAGTTCGCACTTGCGACCTCCAAAAGTCGCAACAGAGTTACTACTGAAATGGGCGATGCCAGTGTGAGCGTTGCCAACTTCGCCCTCGAAGTCGGGGAAGTCCAACTTCGAGGGCGTGGGTACAGCTGTCCTTTTTTTTTTTCCGTTTTCGCTCATACGACGAAAGACATGGGCACTGATGTCTTGTCGTTTTCGACTATGGATAGCGCATGCTTTCCGTTTCTCACTCTGGACACCGCGTGCAGCTCGATATCGACGATGGACTCCGTAGATATATCGACCGAAACAATAGACTCCGGAATATTTACACCCATGCTGGATATATTGTTCCTTTTTTAACATGCATAGATTTAGTGTACGTTAAGTCGGATGTGATGGATATGGCATAGTTGTAGTTTAATTTATTGTATATGGCATGGTTAATACTTAACTCGTGGATATCTCAGGCTTTGTGCGAATGTACGAGCTATAACACCTGTTTCCCAAATTGGGAGAGTGGCCATATTCTATGGAATTCTCGATAGGGTGAAAATGCCGATCCCCTCCCTGTTTTGTCACACGTGACCCTCATATACCCCTCCATTGGAACATTAAGTCCCATCCGCACCTCCGTCGGAACGATAAGTCCCATCCGCCCTTCCGCCAGAAGGGTAAGCCCCATCCGCCAGAACGATAAGCCTCAGTCCCCCCTACCCCAGAACAACAAGATTCATCCGTCCCTGTATCAAAACAATAAGCCCCATGTACCCCTCAAGTATATGGCGCCGAGGGGTACATGGGGCTTATTGTTTTGAGGAAGGGATGGATGAGGCTTATTGTTATGGGGCACGGACGGATGAGGCTTCTTGTTCCGATGCAAGGGCAGATGAGGCTTATCGTTCCGATGCAGGGGTAAATGGGGCTTATCGTTGTAACAGAGGGACGAATGGGGCTTACAGTTCCGACGAAGGGACAGATGGGGCTTATTGTCCAAAATGAGGGGTATATGGGCTTTTCTCCCTTCTCGATAACTACCGTGTTATCCGCATTTCACACATTAACCACGCCATATCCAGGTTTGAAACCTTTTTGCTCTTTATGAACGTTATATCCAGCGAGCATGCAAAAAAATATGATTTATCCAAATGAACACGCTGTGTCGAAGCCGCATGCCATCCAGCGAAAGCATGCTGACATCGTCATACATGAAAGAAAAATTACAAACCCCTCTCTCTAGGGGTTTGTGACCTTCTCACAAAGGTTTCGGAGGGTGTTGAGTAGGTGGTCGGAAACACCCCATGCGTTGAAAAGGAACCTGTTGGGCCCCGCTACCATGGGCCCAGTAGGAGCTCGTGTAAAAACAAAACCCTAAAAACCTCGAGTGTAATTTGCGGTAGGTTTTGAAATTGGTTTTCATGTGTTCAAATGGGTTCTATTCTTAAAACCATCTCCAGAAAGGGCATAATAACTCTTCTGCACAATCCACGGGGGGGTTGGTGATGCCCTACCCAGCGAACGAATTATTTTGATGCCCTGTCCAGCGACTTAAAAAATAGGACTCCCTTGTCCACTGGCTTCACCATGCTCGATCAGCGGCATGCGCAGCTGATTGAGCAAAGCGAGGTGGAGCAGGGCCACCCCCTCGCGGTTCTCACTCCCGTACGAGGAACATGATTGAGCAACAACGTCCATTTCTGAAATCACGCAGAAACGCTCATTCTTTTTCTTCCTTACACGCAAACCCTTCTAGATTTAAAATGGAAATCCTTATCAAACCACACCCTGAATTTCACTAGGGATTTAGGGTTTTATTTTTGCACAGGCTCCTGATGGCCCCCGTGGTAGCGTGGCCCAACAGGTTCCCTTTCCACGCATGTGGAGTCTCAGAATCCCCATGCAAACCAAATGCAAACCCCATCCTCAAACATTCACAAACCCCTCAAATGAGGGGTTTGTGAATGTTCAAATAATTTTTTCATGTCAACATGTGGACATTGCATCGCGTGCTGCGTTGACATGCTTTTATTTCTGGTTGTTTGTGGATAAAATGTTGATATTCTCACGCCACTGGGTAGGGGACTCCTAATCTTTCGAACGCCGGATATAGTAGTTATATCCTTCTAAATTCAGGGTAGGGCATACACATGATCAAATTTCGTGGGTAATCCCTGCATGTACCCATTCAGTAAAGGTGTTTTTGCTTGATCGTGATTGAGCAATTAGCCTTCTCCTTTTGTAATTACAAATCTCCATTTGCGGATGTAGGATTTTGTTTGCAGAGGCAGGGCCGAGGCAAACATAGAAAATCCTAAAAGACCGACAGATGAGATACCGACCATGTTAAAGTTTTAAGATGTTGTGCCTACATGTTGTGAAAATGGAACCGGATATCCAGACCACTATTACGTATCCAGTGTCCGACATAAGAGGGACGGCATACCCAGGTCCTCTTTTTTTAACAACATACCATACCTTGAAAGCTTTATTACGAGGCATCGAGATGAATAGTACAATTTTACTCGTGCTCAGACAAACACAACCATAGTGAGTAGTGTCGATGAATCATATGTATCATTCTGTCGTACTCACAAAAAAGGTACCCGACTATTGGATTACTTGGCGTAGCGTCGTTGTTGCTAACATTGCAAAGCCATGCGATCAGTTGTTTGTCGGACTGATGACAACAACAAGATCGAGCAGTTCAGTAGCAACCACCATACTCATCGTGTTGTGCGGTAGCACTCTGTTGACACTGTCAATTGGCGCTACTTTGACGACAAAAACCAGCCGGTTTGCACTGTTTCAAGTATGAGTTCGTGACTATTTTGAGCTACTTACAGTGTTCTCTACCCTTATTTGCGATAGGGCTATCACGAGTGACACGGACCCCATGGACATGGACCGTCCACTATCGCCCATGGATGGGTGGGTTGATATCCCACAGGCACGTTACGACTCATAACGTGTTGTCATCCGCACTCAGCCAAAGCTGACATGCGACGAAGCTGAAGCTGTCTGGCGTCGTGTGAAGGCTCATCGGGGCACCATGTATGACTGTGCACCACCTAGTCCGCACACCATATGCTGGATCTTGGGCATATGGGGTCTTATGAGAACTCCCTTGTATGCCACTGACGATTGGCAGCCATGGGTGCAGATGCATCCATTGACCATTTTGTGAATGTGACCCCATGGAATCCCCGTTTATTCCCCCACGATCTTTATTCGTGATGGACCCAATTTGGAGTGTGTCATATAGAACTTGCTTTTCCTTTGTGTAATTATTCCAACACCAAACCCTAGTAACACCAGTTTCATAATTTGCAAAATGGTGAACATGATAAGTACATTGAGCAATATTCCGGGTAATCACAGATCGCCTTGCGACAAACAAACAATCTACAAGGACATGTAAGGCCCTGGCTGTCCACTCACTAGCCATCTCTCGAAAGGAGGTGGGGATGAAAACAACCAAGCCATAACCTCATAGGCAGGGCGCAGATGCCCCACATGACATCCTGACATGGGGAGGCCATAAGCCCAGGCAAAGCACGTCTCCTCAAAGTTTTCTTCAACACCATCATAGAATATGTCAATATCATCGTTGCTATCGATGCGATCCACTACTTCCCTCATGCATAGTATTATGCCACCAGCAAGGTCTGCTTGTGCCCGTTCTTGAAGAAAGTCCTGTTTAGTGTCAAGATGTGACGAGAATGCTAGAACTCGGGCACTGTTGCGCTTGGGGTGACAAACGACCAGTGAAAATGTTGTCCTGCGTTGCCAATACAGCGACGTGAGAGTTCCGGTCCAGCTTCATGAGCTGTAGGACAAAATATCTGACATGGCGTCATATGTCATGCAGGAAACATGAAAGAAACAACACTATTCATCCATTACGAGCACACCTCTTGGGTATATGCAGGGAACACAGACCAAGAATTTGTGCACGAGCTGAGGAGAATTTCTTGTGCCAAAACCTTAGCGCGGTACACCGTGCCATGATCCATGCCCTTGCCGGTCGCTCTCTTCACCACCCCTCCAAACTTGTAACATCCTAACAAAGGTTCTTCTGCATGGTGGCCGCGATGTGCCGGCACACCCACTTGACTATCTTCACTGGATCTTCGCGCTCGTTGCCAGCCCCTGGCACACTGTGATGGTCTTCCTTCCACTGAGACACCTTCACCAACCCACTTTGGATATACACGTGGGTGCGTAAAATCTAGAGGGAATCCTCGTCCTTGAACTGGACACATCGGGTTGTGAACCTTGTTGGCTCACTCCGCAACCAACAGAAGGTCATGCTGTTCTTGATTGTGTAGTCGTCCATGACCCGGCGACACTCGGTCATGTCGGCGAATTCCATCCCGCCGGGAAATTCTCCCTCCACCTTGGTGCATTTTGTGGCCTCACTGCCCGCCTCATTGTCAGAGGACACTACAAAAATAAAAAAGAGAAGGATGTTATTGTGAAACCGCAAGCACCACGTATGGTGAACATACTAGGATGAAGGAAATGAGCTAACACAAGGTTGTTTATTCTGTACTGGTTCGATACTAGAGCGACCTAGCCACAACTTAGGTGTCGTAGGTTTCTCTGGCAACAAGAGGATGACGACAACTTCGGTGTCCAACTACGCATGAGAAATCAGGCGACGCGCGCACGGGGGGGGGGGGGNCGCTCACTTGGATGGAGGTCGGCAGCAGCCGTACACCTAGGCCCCATGCACCGTGCCTTAGCAGTGCCTAGTGTCGGAGTGACTAGGGCGGTGCCATGGTGGGAAGTGTAAGGTCAAACTTTGGCATGGACAGAAACGACGGGGGCGGGGGGTCACCAGCATGACAACTAATGCACACCGTATGATGCAGCTGAAGCCCGCTATGCCGGACTGTCAACGTCACTGGCTATCTCGTGCACGCACGTTCCGCAAATGCCAAAGAACCCACGTATACGCCACACTGAGGTGCCAGTATCTATTCAACGAGTGCATGCGACGATAGAGAAGTTTATCTTGTGCATGTCCGGAACGAGGACGTAAGTACGACATGTTGACAACCACCGCAAAATATTTGGAAACAAGAACCTATAGCATTTAAAATATTGAAATGTTTGTTTCAAGTCGACAACTCAAATATACCAACCAACGAAGGAATCATTTTTGTAAAGATGACATCATAATGCCCCGTTAGGCCATGGAAGACTTTTACAAAATGCACCTGTTGGGAAAATTACAGGTGGCATACCCAAAGTAAAAGAAAAGGAACGACATGCTCGTATGTCTTTGATGTTCTTGAACGCATGGGTACGCCTCTAGTAGACATGGTATTCATGGGTACACTGGTATTAAATTTGATTTTTTTTTGTGTGTGATCGAATTTGAACCATTTTTTCGTTCAATGAATGTGAAGGAACACGAAGGAATCTAGTCAAAATTGGACCATTGGATGGGTTCGAAGAGGACTCCGTTCTGTTTGACCTCGTTGCTCACCACTTTCAAGCAAAAATGTCGCACGTGCAAGTGCGTGCACAATGTTTGCACGTGACAGAGGGCGCTATAGGCGCTTCCGCCAATCACGCCACCCATCACGTGTTGGTTTTGTTGCACGACAACGCCTTATTATGCCAAATGGCAGTGTGCGATCTTGCGAGGCAGTAAAATGTGAGTAAACATGTTACACGTGGCTTTGCCAGAGAGTATCGAACCTCATGTCCAAGCTTGGTGTGATTGCTCGCCAGGCGCTCAATCAGAGGAAGACGTCGAAGCTACGTGTAACGGGCTGGATCTCAAGCTCCTGCTCTGAAGTCGTCGTCGAAGTTCGCAGAATGGCGTTCTCAGTCCGCGTCAGGGGTTTACCCCCCTCGCGAGACTGAGGGGCAATCGTCATCAACGACCCAGAGCAGGGAGACTCGAATATTTTGAGTCTCCGGAGGCCCATTTCCGTTTTTAACCAAACCCCTAGTTTTGGGACCCAAACCGGGGGTTTTTACCTCGAACTCGTGTGTTCGCACGATTTATTCTGTTTGTTTTACGTCGAAGTTCGTCATAAACGAACTTCGAGTTTCTTTTTGTCGTTCTGGCTTAAAATCGTCGCGTGCGAGGCACGCTAGCGATTTCGCGCCAGCTATTTCGACCTCCCCCTCGCTCCCCCTATCCCTCGTCCTCTCTTGCTCGTTTGCAAGGAGGGCGAGGGGGGACGAGGCCACAAGGCCACGAGGCCTCGCCCTCGAGGCCCTCGTGGCCTCCCAGCCGCCGATCTGGCTGAAGCCGCCGATCCGGCTCAGGCCGCGATCGGCGGCTGGCGGCTGGCCGGCCGCCGGCCGTCGAGCCAGCCGGCAGCGAGCTGGCCGACGGCCAGCGAATTGCTGGCCGCCGGCCAGTCCTTGCTGACGCGAGGGGTGGTGCGCAACCACCCCTCGCATCAGCGAGGAGGGAGGGCCGAATCAGCCCTCCCGCTACATTCCTCCCCACTTATTATGAACCGTCCCGGTTCATGAACAACAAGTAGGATTGTCAGTCAGTGAGTCATCAACATTGTGAAAGAAAATTAATAATTTCAATCACCAGCTAAACATGAACACGTGCATGGTACTTAGACCTAAGCTGCAGCTTGTAGGTCAGCACGGCTGGCGGCCTCCCCCCTTTAGGCTGGAGCGTCCGCGCGACAACCATGTTGGGCGTCCCAAACCTCCTATGGTCGCTGTCCATGAATGCTGCCCTGTGGGAATGTTGTTCACTTTTCCCGCGTTCAGGTGGTACCTCCTGCCACGCGTCGATCTGTGCGAGCTGCAAGCTCGCTCCAGTACTCGTTGACCACCCCTGTGGGCAACCGAGATTCGGGCTCCCATGAATTATGTTCAGGTCCACAACCGGCCCAATGAACGAGGTACTCCCTGACAACGCGCGACCGAAGAGTACGCTCTCGGTGCTGGAGTAGGCGAAGGACCTCGTATTGGCCGTCGGCAGCCAGGACTGCTGGCGGTGGCTGAACGGTTCCTTCTGCCGTGTATGGAGCCAGCAGGCTCACATGAAACACGTCATGTATCTTCATACTCGGCGGAAGTAGCAATCGGTATGCCACTGGCCCGATGCGTGCCACAATGGGAAACGGCCCAATCCACTTCGGTAGAAGTTTTCTTGCCCCTGGCGACTTCAACCGAAGGTTTTTAGTGCTAAGCAGCACTTTGTCACCGATGTCANAAACGACACCTCCCGGCGACCTTTGTCGGCATATGCCTTTTGTCGCTGCCGAGCTGCTTGAAGTTGACCCTTCACCTCCTGTAACAAGGAGTCGATGCGCTCGACAAAGGCTTGAGCGGAAGGAACCTGCCCTCCCACTCTTCACCAATGAAGAGGGTACCATTGGATGCCGACCGCTGTTCAACACGAACGGTGTGAACTGTGTGGACTCGTTCACCGAGTTGTTCACTACAAACTCTGCCGGTGCTAGGAATTTGTCCCAATCATGCATGTCAGGGTCCACGTACATGCGGAGCATCTGCTCCAGAGTGTGATTCATGCGCTCTGTTTGTCCATCCGTTTGAGGGTGAAACGCCGTCGACATTTGCGACTCGTTGCCGAAGTACTCGTGCATCTTTTGCCAAAACTTACTGGCAAATTTTCGATCTCGGTCGGAGATAATGCACAACGGCAAGCCGTGGTACTTTACGACACCCTCAAAGAAGAGACGAGCGGTCTCCTTGGCGTTCACGTCAGTGGTTGTAGGAATGAAGTGTGTCATCTTCCTCAAAAGATCCACAACCACTAGTATTACATCATGGCCACGGGCCGTGTCCGGAAGACCAGTAATGAAGTCCACGCTGACGCACTCCCATGGAGTCCCAGGAATGGGAAGCTGCTGGAGGAGTCCAGCAGGCTTCTTGTTACTGGTCTTATTCCGAAGACATGGGTCGCATGTCATGCAATACTTACGGACATCGACACTCCACCCTGGCCACCAATAGTGGTCCGAGAGTGCCTGTCCGGTCTTTCGGGGTCCCACGTGACTTGCGACCGGCGGGTCATGGAACTTAGAGAAAACTTTTGCTTGAAGGTGCTCGAGTTTGGCACAACAACTTGTTCTCCGTGCGAGAAGATTCCTGCGGCCTCCACCAAGCCGTACTTGTCCAGATTTTGAGAGTCTTGAAACCAAGAATCCACATAGTATCCCATCCGGATCCTGTCCACAAAACCGTTGTAATGGATAATCTCTCGTGGTGGTTGACGCAGAGGTGCAGGGGGATCTGGTGGTTGTACGGTTGCTGTTGCAATGGCCATAAAACACCCACGGATCTCGGTGGTTGCTTTAATTTCCAGAGGCTGTCGGCTTAGTGGATCGGCCACATTGATGCGTCCTGGCCGATATCCCCATGTGAACGAGAATGGACTCAGGTATTCGCTCCAACGCGCCTGTCGTCTTGATAGGTTCGGTTGCGTTTGGAAAAACACTAATGGATTATGGTCGGTTTCGACCATCACACCCCCTTCAGCACCCTCAAGGTAGTAACGCCACATCTTGAAAGCGTGTACTACCGCAAGGAGCTCTTGATCCCCAGTCGTGTACCGCGTTTCCGCGGGTATGAGCTTCCGGCTCTCATACACAACTGGGTGACCGTTCTGCATGAGGACGGCTCCAAGTCCATCTACCGACGCATCACATCGCACCTCCCACGGTTGCGATGGATCCGGAAGAGCTAGGACGGGCGCCGTGGAGAT